>JAODAL010027440.1:0-54959 GCA_025379985.1 Phyllomedusa bahiana
AAAGGGTACGGTACACGGTAAATCAGGAACAAGGCTTAAAACCCTTTTCTCTAAGGAAACAATGGCCTAAAACCCGGCAACGGCCCCCCAGGAAGGGAAAGGCTTAAATAAGGGCAGTGACCGGCAATAGCCAATTACCGGTACCACTGGCCCTTTTAAATTCGCAGTGCCGGCGCGCGCGCGCCCTAGATGTCGGGGACGCGCGCGCCGGGAGGCTGAGACCGCAACAGGAGCGCGGCCGGGTAAGTAAGGAGAGCCGGGCCGGGCGGGAGCCGCGCCCAACCCCCCGCATGCGGGCGGTGGTGCCGCTTGTGCGGGGCCCACGGGTGTGCCCGCGACCCGGGACGGGGGTCGCGGGCCCCCCCGTGACAGTTACATTTTTCCTCAGCATACCACCCGCAATCTAACGGCCATGTGGAGAGGGTCAATCAGGTTCTGGGCAGCTACATGGTGGATGCCATGGTTCACGATATATCTACCATTTGGGATCAGACTTGTCTTTCCCTGCAGTGCGCAGCTGCCCACATGAAAAATCCAGGTGGACAAAAAGAGGAAAACCCGCTCTGACCTTTGCTCCTGGAGACAAAGTAATGGCTGTCCGCCAATTTGTCCGGCTGAAAATACCCAGTTACAAACTTGGTCCACGCTTCCTGGGGCCCTTCGAGGTGTTAAGGCGTATTAATTCTGTTGCCTATAAGCTCTGGTTCCCACCCACCATGAGGATCCCTAATTTCTTTCATGTGTCTCTGCTGAAGCCTGTCGTGTTGAACCGTTTTTCACAGAAAGCCGCCCCCACTCTCCTGAAGCCATAGCCTCCAACGTATTTGCGGTTAAAGAGATCCTAGCTATGAAGTCTATTAGAGGGAGACGACATTTTCTCGTTGATTGGGTTGGATTCGGGCCAGAAGAGAGATCTTGGGAGCCGGAGGAGAACATTCTGGACCGCGAACTAGTGCTGAAGTTCCACCGACCCAGGGGGAGGCTTAAAGGGGGGGTACTGTCACGAGCAGTCCCGCGGCCCCCCGGTCTGGCCACGGGCACGCTCGGGCTTCTTCTGTGCCCCCGGCTTCAGGGACGAGTGGCGTCGCGGCCCGTGTATCGACCCGCGGGCGCACTCGATCCCCTGCACAGCTCAGCTTACCTGACCGCGCTTCTGCATCTCCGCGACTTCCCGCTGGCCGGCGCGCGGCCCCGCTCCTTAGGTCGCGCGTGGCGGCTCTATTAAATTAAAACTGCCAGCGGGCCGGCAATTGGTTCTTGCCGGTCGATGACCATATTTAAGGTAGTTCCATACGGAACGTCCCCGCTGGATCTTTAGTGCCATTGCCTATTGAGAAAGCGTTTCCCCGTGTCTGTTCTGATTACCGTGTACTGTACCTTCTACCTCCGTCCCTCGACCACGAAACATTGACGCCTGT
Source organism: Phyllomedusa bahiana (assembly GCA_025379985.1). Lineage (NCBI taxonomy): Eukaryota > Metazoa > Chordata > Amphibia > Anura > Hylidae > Phyllomedusa > Phyllomedusa bahiana. The sequence goes on from JAODAL010027440.1 coordinate 1,419, forward strand.
CTTGACCTTACCGCCTGTCCCCGACTACGAGACTGCATGACGATTCTGAACCACGCTAAACCTCGGCTGCCTCTGCAAGCAAGTCACGTCAGGGGTAGCGACCTGGTAGACTCCCGCCGCAGCAAGTCCATCCCGCTTTGTGGCGGGCTCTTGTGAAAACTGGGACCTCCTAAGATTCCGCTCCCTGGTGTGGCTAACATCATCACTTGTGTTGGCCAGTGGATCCACTACTGCGACCCATGACAGCGTAACTGCTGTTCTCAGTCATAGTGTCTGTCTAGACAGGTCAGGAAAGAGTGAGATCTTGACTCCTTCAAATAATATAGCCTTTTTCTGAAGTTCTTCTTTTATAAAAAAAATAGGGTATGTTCATACAATGTAAATGTGGGGGGAATATTTTGGTGCATAACTGCACTGCAACATACCCAAAATGCGCTCTGCAATTTCGGTAATTCATAGTTCTCACCCGGCGCCTATTGAGAGCTATGAATTAGAAATCTATTGGGCAGGCCTCCCCTGCGCTTTAGAAGTATGTGCTGGCCAGCGCGTACTTCTAAATCAAAAGCATACGCCATGTGAACAGAGCCATAGTGAATGCGGCATATTACATCATGAGGTCTTGGCTTTGTGGCTGTAATGTGCTATGCACGCTGTCTATTTTGATATGCGAATCTTCAATTTTTCCTAGCAAGGAATTAAATGGTTGAGTTAGCGACTTTTCCAGGTCTTGCGTCTTGTAAGCGTTCACCTAAGTTCGGCCGCCATCTTGGCCTGGCCTGGGGACACTCTCGCTCTGGGATCGCCGCTTTGGTAAACGGAACAGCAGGTCGACACAGGTTTCTTATTAAATCTGGTCTCCGCCAGCTTTATTCTTCAATACAGTGAAAACATATACAGCATCCAAAATAAATCCTAGGTTGTCCAGCCACTAACTAAACGTACAGAGAGTCCCTCTCTAGCCGTGGTCTGGGTCTACTACCCAGCCCCACAAACATGTACTCACACCGTACAATTTAGTCCTTGGGCCTGGCTTCTCTCAAGCCTAGGGGGAAAGCACCAAGGATACTCTCCTAGGCCTGCACACGTCCTCCACTGACTGTGAGCCAAACTCCCCCCCTGGTATACTGAAGACCAGGCTATTTAACAGACCTTCAGCTGAGCAACTCTCCTAATTACCACCTGAGTAATTAACTCCTGGTTACCCTTGCCAGACTGCTGACCTTCCTCACTGACAGGCAGCAACTTGGTAACCCATAACTTGGAACTCAGCTGCTGCAGAAAATCTAGTGGCGGAGAAATGCAATCTTCTAAGGTCGCACCTCCACAGTCTTTATAGTTTCAGTTAGCCCTCTCACTCTCACACTATATTATTCCTCTTAATGCGGCTTTCTAGGTCATCTAAATGTTCAGCAAAATTTTGTTGAGTCACCTGATGGTTTGCAATGGAGGTCTGCAGGTCGGCAATAGTACGCTGAACTGAGTTTTGGAATGTTTGAAAATTGTGAACGTTGTCTTGTAGGACATTGATGTAAAATGATTCCAGCTAGAATTTCTAAACTAGAGAACCCCTTTAAAGGGGTTTTCTCACTAAGCTGTTTTACTGAGTCACAAACATTTTACACTAACTCTGGGCGACATGTATGAATGGAGCTGCGCCAGATATCTGGCGTCTTTTCCACCCGAAATCAGGCGTTGCCCCGTTCATACATGTTTAAATCTCCCGCACGCCATTCTTGCCATTCCTGTGTCTGATCTTCTGGGCGTGCAGGGGACAGGCTTCAGGCCACACAATACAATCCTGGTGATCTTAGGTGGTACAGAACACAGCACAATCTCCATGGGGTTTGTCCTCTTTCTTCCACAGGAGATTGGGCCTGTAATCTGTGGCCTGTACCCTCCTCCCATGCCCTTCCCTGCCACCATTGTATTATGCGGCCATGTGGAGTTTGTACAGAGGTGGGGAATGGGTTGTGAGGTGCTGGAAAAATGAGGATTCTAAGGGCGACATGTATGAAGGGCTTTACGCCTGTTTTCTGGCGTATCCTGCGCCCCACTGGCCCGAATCCGCTGTCGGACGCAGGGATGCGGTGTTAGGCGCAGCGTTCGCCACTTTCAGCTGCGCCTCACATGAAAAACTCCGAGACATGTACGATTGCGAGTCGGATTGCAGCGCTTGCCAGCTCCGACAGGCAGACCTGGTTGATTCTGGTTTAAATGATCCGGAGGAGGCGAAGTGAAGCGAGAACTGAACATGCGAAGAAACATAGAATATCGCAACAGAAATCTCGGCGCTCAGCTCCGTGCGGCATGGAGTATGAATAAAAAAAATCGCCTTTATAAAGGCGTAAAACATTCTCAGAAAAAGAGTTCAAACCTCAAAAATAAAAAAATATATAAATAAAATCACTTTCAAAAAATCTAGAATGGCGTAATATCAGGAATTAGGATCTTGGAAATTGCCGGGAAAATAAAGTAATTCAAATTGTGAAAGCTATTCTCATTGGTCGGCATAAACCAGCATAGGAGCGACAGTGAACCAATAAAAACCTATGGAAACTATTGCCCAAAATCAAAATCAAAGGTGGGACAGTTCAAGAAACAGTAAAAATTCAGAAAAGAGCTGATTGTTGAGCTAGCGGGGCTTGGCTATCTCGGCCAATCAGAATAGGAGCGACAGGGACCCATTATAACCTATGGAGAAATATAGACCAATCAAAATCAAAGGCGGGACAGTTCAAAACACAGTAAAAATACAGAAAAGAGCTGATTGGTTGAGCTAGCGGGGGCTTGGCTATCCCAGCCAATCAGAGCGTGAGCTACTTGTCCCATTGTAGTCTATGGAGACATCGGCACAATGAATTCTCGGCGCTCAGCGCCATGCGGCATGGAGTATGATAAAAAAAATCATTTTTTGTAAAATATTCTCTGAAAAAGAGCTAAAACCTTCTATAAACATAAATCAATTAAATCCCAAACAAAGCATTTGTCGCAAAGACCGGCTCTAAATAAGGAATTGTGTTATTGAGAATTGCAGGTAAATAAAGTAATTCAAATTGTTTAAGCTTTTCTCATTGGTCGGCATAAACCAGACAATCAGAATAGGAGCGACAGTGGACCATTCTAACCTATCATAAAAAACACAACCATCCCACACTGATTAAGAACTGGGCATCCTAAAGATAAATCTACTCCGTATCTCCAAAGAATATCACAGAAAAATAACCAAACAGAGAGTTCTGGAATAAAATATAACTTTTAATATTATTCACTAAAAAATAATACACTTAACTAACCCTATGCTAACCTAAATACATACAAAAAGCCTATCCTAAAACCCCTACCTACCAGCAAAGGGGGGGAACCCGTCCCAACAACGACGACTCCCACAGGAACCTATCCTATATACACAATAACCCTATTACACCCTACTCTATTCTCTCGGGCAAAAAATAGGGCATAAATAAATGAGCTGCAATAATATACAAATATTGTATCCTTATATATGTCAATTGATGTTCAGATGTTACAAAATCACCAAAATCATATGTACCCCATTTAAATACACACACCAACGCGTTTCCTCTAATAATATCTGGATTCATCAGGGCCAGAACACACAGAGGGTACAGTTACCAAGACACAGTCCATTCAGGTAACAAAATATACAGCACCATCCTAAAGACGTTTTTTATAAACCATACAAAATAGCAGCCTGCAAAAAACGATTATACCTCACCTCCAGTATGAAAGTTCCAAAAGGCCTGATGTGCCATGTTCAACTCCTGTGGTAGGAAGGACATTGGAACGGTATACTCTCTCACCTTAAATAGCCTGCCCTTGCTTCAACTACCATTCGCGGCATCACGTCCACGCGCATGCGCCGTCCCAAACTTCCGGACACTGGTCAATTCACGGCATCCAGCGCGCACGCGCCGCTAAATACATCCACGCATGCGCAGTGTCACATCGCGCGTCCGTGCGCCGTCATAGATTTCCAAACGCCAGTCAATTCGCGGCATCCAGTGCGCACGCGCCGCCAGACACATGTGCGCATGCGCCTTAGCCCATCGTGCGTCCGTACCCTTAATTCATTGTATCGGTGCGCAGTCATCCAAGCCGCCGCGTAAATGGGCGACAGCACGAAAGCAGGAATGACTTTCACTCAGACCTATTAAGGCCACTATCGCCCATACAACAGATAGCTACCACATGGGAGATACTAATATAAATCGGGGCCCTAAGGGGTGGTAAAATTCCACCTTGATATATAAATAGCCCAGTAGCTAGGAGATATTAATCAAATTGAACAAAGGCAGTCCAAACAATCTAGTAGAAGTATCCAGATGTATTAAATACAATTGGTGAGTGGTGCCCATATATAGTTATTTCAAATTGTTTAAAAAAAACAATAATTAGCATAGGGAAGAGAAAAAAAAAACAAACTAAATTTTATATATTTTTTTTAAACAGATTATCATAACAATAAATAAAGCCATAAGATAAAGAGACAGTGATACAACCCACTAACAAGGATGAATAAATAGTAAGAACGACATTGTCTCATTAAGATCATTTGGTTCAGAGTTTTTAGCTGGTAGATCCAAGGTCCCCTCTGCAAGATTTTCCTTTCATAGTCCCCAGGCACGATTTGGGTAACCACTTCAAGTACAGAAAAAGACAGTTTTGTGATGGGCACACCATGTTTGGCCCCACCATGTGGCCCGCTACTGATGTGTCTCTCCCATGTTCAACATCCCTTAAAATGTTAAGATCCTTCTTCTTAGTTTTCTCGATGTTTTTGCCACAAAATGTAAGCGGGCAAGAACAAGTGCATTGATAGACAACGCCTCTTGTCTTCAATTTGCAAATGTCTGTAATTTAAGAATTTTCCAGCTTTTACATCCGTAAAGCCTTTACAGATCTGAACATGTTTACATGTCTTACAGCTACCGCATTTGAAGGTCCCCACCACCAGGACCTCCAACCAAGTCCGAACAGGTCTTGGTGGCACGAAGTGGCTATGTACCAATCTGTCTTTTATGTTCTTACCTCGCCTAAAGGTGATAGCAGGATATTTTTCAATTAAGAGCGCAATGTCTGGGTCTTGGGTAAGCATGGGCCAATAGTTTTTAAGAATGTGTCTAACTTCATGTGTCACCATGTCATAGGTACCTATAATCCTTAATTTGTTGCTGCTCTCCCTTCTCTTTACCTCCAGAAGAGACTTCCGATCTGCCGCCAAGGCCTGATGGTAAGAGTCCCTCAGTATCTTTTTAGGATAGCCCCGTTCCATAAAACGGTCAGTTAATAAGTCCGCCTCCTTCTTATACGTTGCTAAGTCGGAGCAATTACGCCGAACCCTGACAAACTGACCTTTTGGAATACCCTTTTTCAAGGGAAGGGGATGCGAGCTGTCCCACCTTAACAAGCTGTTACCAGCCGTTGGTTTTCTTTATACTGTGGTTTCCAGCTTTCCATTAGGAGCTCTCAGGATCGTAAGATCCAGAAATCAAAGGCGGTCATGGGTTTAAATTTTAAAAAAGTAAACCTAAACCAAAATTTGTTTCTTCCCAAAAAAAAGAAATGAAACAGCTCCCCCTTTAAGGCCCGCCAAAGAAAAGAAAAACAACGATGTAACGCCCCCAAAGGGGGACACACCAAGAACTGCCAAGGGGGCCCCCAGAAAAAACCCCCTTTCCCTTCCCCACTTCAGGACAAATTTTCATAGGTTTTGGGGGGCCCCAGGTTTTACCCCATTGGGAAAAATGCCCCTGAAACTGGGGGAAGGGAACGTACCCCAATTTTAAAAAAAATGATTTTGAGTGAGAATGAAATTTAACAAACAAACACGAATTCATTAAATTTTAAAAAAACGCTCCTGAGAATTTGAAAAAAACCAGGGTTAAGGCCCTCCTGATGTGGGGTCGAATTGTAAAGACTTTTAACCGCTGCTACATAAAAAAGCACCCCCCTCAATCACCCACATCCTCCAGTTTTTATTTTAGTTCAGTTTGTATCCTCAAAAAATTAAGGCAAAGCAAGACAAAGGGGGCCCAAAATTGGTTTCCCGTTAAAAGGGACCCCATTTTGGGGTTTAATTTTTCCCAATCCCTGAGACCCATTTGGGCTAACATTTTAGGGGCAAAGATGCCTTTATGGATTTTTTTGGGGGACCCTAAAGGGGAAACCAATTTTTGGGGATTTAGGAAAAGAAAAAACCAAAATTTTCTTTTATTTAAATTCATCATTTTCCAAAAGCCCCCCCCTTTAAAAACCTTAAGTTCTTTTTTGATATTTTTCAAGGTCGATCCTTTTTAGCATAACAAAAACCCCTCCCTTTTCCCCTTTAGACCTTCATACACCCTGTCCCAAAAATCCCAGAATTCTTATGACCAGATTTGGGCCCCCCTTTTCAAAGGTTTTTATGGTTAAAAACGATCTTTTCCCGCAGGGGCTTTTTCTTTTGGGCCTAAAACATCCGGGCTCCGGGGCCCTTTGTTTTTTTCCCGGCCTTTAATTTTTTAACTGCCGGTTTTGTTTTTTTACAGAGAAAAACCTTCCGTTTTAATGTCACAAAATTTTTTGCACCCCCCACACAGATCCCTCCAATTCCCCCCCCACAGTTTAAAAAACAACCCCAAAGACAAATTTACTTTTTTTAGAACTTCTCACCTTTATATGACAATACCCCTAAACAATTCCACAAACACCCCCCGATTTCTGGAGGGAAATCACCCCCTCAAGTGATTGTGAAAAAAAACACACCTACAAAAAAACCAAAAAACCCAAAAAATTTTACACTTAAGGGGCCCAAAAAAATCCCCCCCCCAAACCCCGACCTTGAACGCGACCCCCACCCTGTTTACTAAACCCCTGTACACGGCCCCTGTTACATAAAACCCCCGCCAAACGGGCCAAAAAAGTGGGTTTGATCCCATTTTTTATGTAGACTCGGGAACATATAATTTATTACACGCGTTACAATTTTTGTAACCCCCCCGGGGGACGTTTTTTTTCTGATCACGTCGTTCACTTTCCCTTTTTCTTTCCCTCCGGGTTTCCCCCTTCCGCTGAAATTGCACCCGGCCAATACTCCCTCCCCCGAGGATTTGGGCACAAATATCTTAAATCCCTCACATTTCCCCCATCTCCTTAATTTTTGGGAAGCATTCCCCTTAGGTTTTTGGAAATAGGGGGACTGAAGCAGTATAGGGGGGCCCCAAACAGGGGATTTTAAAGGGGGCCACAAGGGAGGTATAAAGGGGGGGCCCCCAGATAAAATGGGGGCCCCTGAGGCGAATAAAAAGGGGACGAGGCAGTTTTATTAGCACTGAGGGCAGGAAAATAAAGGGACTGAGGCAGGTAAAATGGGCACTTTTAGGCAGTATATCGGGGCAAACCAGGCGGTATAGGGGGGGACAGGGAGGTATAGGTGGGGGACAGGCAGTTAAAATGGGGGCCCCCCAGGGAGGTATATAATTTTATTGAGGGAGTAATTGGGGGCCACAGGGAGTTTTAAAAAGGGGGGGAAATGAGGCATAATAGGGGGGACAGGCAGGATTGGGGGCAAAGGCAAAATTTTATAGGGGGCACAGGCAGTATATGGGGGCCCAGGGAGGTATATAGGGCAAATTTAGGCAGAAAATGGGGGCACTGAGGCAGTATATGGGGGGCCCCAAGCAGGTATTTAAAAAGGGGACTGAGGCAGTATATGGGGCAATGAGGCATTAAAATTTGGGGGCCCCAGGCAGGTAAAAGGGGGCACAGGCAGTATAAGGGGGCACAAGCAGGTATATAGGGGCAAAAAGGCAGGGATATAGGGGGACAGGGATTTATATGGGTGGGCCCCAAGGGGAGGGATATGGGGGGCCCCAGGCAGGGTTTTGGGACACAGGCAGTAAAAGGGGGCAAAAGGCAGTAAAATGGGGGTCCACCGGGGAGTATATGGGGGGGCCACAGGCAGGGATAAAAGGGAAAAAGGGACATATGGGGGGCCCCAGGCAGGCATTTTAGGGCACCGGGGAGGGAAGGGGGCCACAGGCGGCATTATAAAGGGGAACAGGGATTTATAAGGGCACTGGGGGCAGGGAAAAACCGGGTATAAAAATAACAACATTTAATACCCCAAACCTTTTTAAATTTCCCCCGGGGGAGCGCGCTTTTCCCTTCTTTTTCCAGCCCGCGCTCCTCCGGCAACTCCCTGTGCCGGCCCATTTACGCCTGTGCGCCCAGGACAGGGAGCGTCCCCTAAGACGTGATGTCATCGCGACACTGCCGGGGTGAGGTTTCACGGGCTTTAGCGCTGTGAGGACCCGGCAACCCCGCGGTGTTAGGGCCTGCAGGGCCCCACGCCCCGGGCAGGGAGCCTCCTCTCTGCCCCGCAGAAGGGTCTCACTGTGTGGGGGCGTCCCGCGGACGCACATGGGAGCTGAAGGGGCCATCGGGGCCAAGGGCCCCGCGCAGAGGCCTGGGCCCCGGGGGACTCGGGGCACAGGGGGTTTTTTTCGGGGCCCGACCCCAAAAAAAACAGCCTAGCACGCCCCCTGCTCCGAACAATGGGCCAAGTAAATTTCCCCCTTTTGGGAAATTAAAAAGACCTCATCCTGCTTCTTATGTCCACATTGATTTTGTCCAACTCTTGACATACTACATTCACGAATACGTCTATGTTATTAACCACTAACGGGGGGATTTTTTACACTTTTTAAACGGGAGGGTGGAAAAAGGCCCCTTTCCAGGATCCCGTTCATTTTCATCCAACAAAGATGCCAACATCCTGACATCTACAAGTTCATCTACCTCAATCCCAAGTTCCAAACATTGCCTCCTCTCAGTTATTCTGAAGAATTTTTTTCTATTTTAAATCCCTCGCAAACAAGTGTATGTCCTTAACCCAGTCAAAAAGCTTGAAGGGGGCCGTGGGCACAAATGACAAGCCTCTATTTAGTACCCCTATCTCTGCTTCCGAGAGCAACAACAAATTAAGGATTATAGGTCCTATGACATGCGAAAAACATGAAGTTAGACAATTCTTAAAAACAAAGGCCCATCCTTACCCAAGACCCAGACATTGCACCCTTAATTGAAGAATATCCTGCTATCATCTTTAGGCGAGGTAAGAACATAAAAGACAGATTGGTACATAGCCACTTCGTGCCACCAAGACCTGTTCGGACTTGGTTGGAGGCCCTGGTTACGGACCTTCAAATGCGGTAGCTGTAAGGCATGTAAACATGTTCAGATCTGTAAAGGCTTTATGGATGTAAAAGCTGGAAAATTCTATAAATTACAGACATTTGCAAATTGCAAGACAAGAGGCGTTGTCTATCAATGCACTTGTTCTTGCCCGCTTACATATGTGGGCAAAACATCGAGAGAACTAAGAAGAAGGATCTTAGAACATATAGGGGATGTTGAACATGGGAGAGACACATTAGTAGCGCGCCCCATGGTGGACACACATGGTAGTGACATCACAAAACTGTCTTTTTCTGTACTTGAAGTGGTTACCCCAAATCGTCGCCTGGGCGACTATGAAAGGAAAATCTTGCAGAGGGAGACCTTCTGGATCTACCAGCTAAAAACTCTGAAACCTAATGATCTTAATGAGACAATGTCGTTCTTACTATTTATTCATCCTTGTTAGTGGGTTGTATCACTGTCTCATTATCTTATGCTTTATTTATTGTTATGATAATCTGTTTAAAAAAATATATATATTTAGTTTTTTTTTTTTTCTCTTCCTATGCTAATTATTGTTTTCATTTTAAACAAGTGTATAACCTATATATGGGCACCACTCACCAATTGTATTTAATACATCTGGATACTTCTACTAGATTGTTTGGACTGCCTTTGTTCAATTTGATTAATATCTCCTAGCTACTGGGCTATTTATATATCAAGGTGGAATTTTACCACCCCTTAGGGCCCCGATTTATATTAGTATCTCCCATGTGGTAGCTATCTGTTGTATGGGCGATAGTGGCCTTAAAAGGCCTGAGTGAAAGTCATTCCTGCTCTTCGTGCTGTCGCCCATTTAGGCGGCGGCTTGGATGACTGCGTGCCGATACAATTAATTAAGGGTACAGACGCACGATGGGCTAAGGCGCATGCGCACATGTGTCTGGCGGCGCGTGCGCACTGGACGCCGCAAATTGACCGACGTTTGGGAATCTATGACAGCGCACGGACGCGCGATGTGACACTGCGCATGCGCGGATGTATTTAGCGGCGCGTGTGCTCTGGCTGCCGTGAATTGACCGGCGTCCGGAAGTTTGGGACGGCGCATGCGCGTGGACGGGATGGCGCGAATGGTAGTTGAAGCAAGGGCAGGCTATTTAAGGTGAGTGAGTATACCGTTCCAATGTCCTTCCTACCACAGGAGTTGAACATGGCACATCAGGCCTTTTGGAACTATCATACTGGAGGTGATGTATAATCGTCTTTGCAGGCTGCTATTTTGTATGGTTTATAAAAAACGTCTTTAGGATGGTGCTGTATATTTTGTTACCTGAATGGACTGTATCTTGGTAACTGTACCCTCTGTGTGTTCTGGCCCTGATGAATCCAGATATTATTGGAGGAAACGCGTTGGTGTATGTATTTAAATGGGGTACATATGATTTTTGGTGATTTTGTAACATCTGAACATCAATTGACATATATAAGGATACAATATTTGTATATTATTGCAGCTCATTTATTTATGCCCTATTTTTTGCCCGAGAGAATAGAGTAGGGTGTAATAGGATTTTTGTGTATATAGGATAGGTTCCTGTGGGGGTCGTCGTTGTTGGGACGGGTTCCCCCCCTTTGCTGGTAGGTAGGGGTTTTAGGATAGGCTTTTTGTATGTATTTAGGTTAGCACAGGGTTAGTTAAGTGTAGTATTTTTTAGTGAATAATATTAAAAACTATATTTTATTCCAGGACTCTCTGTTTGGTTGTTTTTCCATTCTAACCTATGGAGGAGTATTTACCAATCAGAATAGGAGCGACATGGACCCATTATAACCTATGGAGAAATATTGACCAATCATATTTAAAGGCGGGACAGTTCAAAATACAGTAAAAAGGCAGAAAAGAGCTGATTAGTTGAGCTTCCGGGGGCTTGGCTATCCCGGCCAATCAGAGTGTGAGCTACTTTCTCATAGAGTTCTATGGGGAAAAGAAATGCAGAACGAGCTCTGTTTGTGATTGGCTAACTTAAAAGAGGCGCGGTTATTTGGACCAATGGGAGAGTGAGCGACGCTCTTACGGGTTTTCTAATGCAATCTGGAATAAAACTGTACATGCCGAAATCAAATGATAAGACTACAGAAGTTTTCCCGATGTGTATATAAAATGATCAATAATATGGGGGTAAAGAAAAACAAATATTAATTCAATAAAATCATGTTTATTTCTTTATTTTCGTTAGCCAAGGATCAATAGTATGGGTGTAACAAAAATAAAGAAATAAACATGATTTTATAGAATTAATTTATTTTTTTTCTTTACCCAATATTATTGTTCTTTTTATATACAAATCGGAAACAACTTCTGGAGTCTTTTTCATATGATTTCGGCCAGTACAGTTTTTATTCCAGATTGCATTAAAAAAACCCATAAGACATCGTTCCCCTCCCCATTGGTCCAAATAAACCGCGCCTCTTTTAACTTAGCCAATCACAAACAGAGCTCGCTCTGCATTTCTTTTCCCCATAGAACTCTATGAGAAAGTAGCTCACCCGCTGATTGGCCGATGTAGCGCCGTTCTGGATTTTTGGAAAGTAATTTTTTAATGTATTTTTTTTAGTAGGTTTGAGCTCTTTTTCTGATAATGTTTTACGCCTTTATAAAGGCGATTTTTGATTCATACTCCGCATGGACATCTTAATGATTTCTCGCTGTTTTCAGCCTGCCCTCGAACGGAATTACATATTAGGCACAGCCCCTTTCGGCCTAAGTCCTGCACTGCACCCACACACGGCGAGGCGCAGGGAACTTTTCCCCGCATGAAATGAGCGTACCTCCTCGGACGGCGAATCTTAGGCGCACCCCCGCACTGCGCCAAGTCCCCGCACGCCCCAAACCCACTGCAGGCGCGGGGACTTTACATGTTATTAGGCGCATACCACGGGCGGCGAATCATAGGCGCAGCGCCGCACTGCGCCTAAGCCGCACTGTCCCCTCACACACTGGCGAGCGCGGCGGACTTTACATAGTAGTATGAGCCCGCACCAATAAATCAGGCACAAATTTTGCCGGAAAACTGCCGAAAAATTGCGCCCCGACATGTGGCCCTAAATTTTTGTGGTAAGTTCTGCACAGATGAATTGTGGCCAGGAGAAGTTGTCATGGCAGTCAAGGGCAAAAGGAAAAAGTACTCCTATCACTGTAATCACTTATACAGCTGCAGAGTCTTTGAACAACTGCAAGTCATTATTTGATGCTTGCATCTGGTCATGGCCTGGCAGTATTATTTGGTCCTTATGTAGTGGTCTCATTGGGATTGATGGTCTTGGTATTGTGGTATTTTTTTTTAGTAACAGTATGATGGTATGTATGATATATTTGCTCCATGTATAGGTGCATTATTTGGTAACTATAATTTAAAGCTTATTACACTATGATACATTAATGAGGCTTTTAAGAGGCAACTCTCAGTGCTAACTTTATTATACAGTGTACTGCTGAGGTCATGGACACGATCTATGTGGAAAACGCTGACAATTAGTGTCCGGAACATACTTTTTTTGTTTGTGAACCCAGTTCTTCTGTACAAAATGTAACACATAATAATATTGGCAGTGCGTAGCTCATGAAGGATGTTGCGTCTGGTGTGGTTTATGAGGCATTTGCTTCTTTTCCAAGAATGTCGTTATTTCAGAACCTGCACAGTTTGTGAACTGTTCTCACGCTAATGTGGTGAAAGTTTATTGTGACTGGACAAATGGCACCCTTGTGAATAAGAATATGTTCACACGTTTTTGGATCCGATATTGGATCCATTTTGGATATGAAAATCGCATCCAAAAACGCAGCGTCAATCGGATCCAAACTGTATCTAACACGCAGCTGCATGTTTGGATGTGTTTTGGATGCAGCAGGATCGCACCCTATAGTTTAAAATAGGGGGTGCTGGGGGGGTGTTTTGACTATTTAAACTATTTGCCATAGGCAAAAACTTAAATTCTATACCTCTCAATAAATTTAAACACTAAACATAACTTTTATTATGTTATCCCACAAACCCTCAATGCACACAATTAAAAACCTGATTTCTTAACCTCTTCAATATTCCCTTCAAATTTGGGAAAAAGAATTACCCCTTTTCAATTATCCAGTCCTGGTGGAGCACCACCCACTTAGCAAGGGGAACCCTTATACATACAGTAATTTTATTAACTCCAAAGAGTCAAATTGGACAAATCATCCCTAATATCAGGGACGTAACAACATAAAAAAGGTTTCTGTGAAACTTCCTGCAGGGATAACACAGTATTGAGAGCCAAAAATCAAAAAATTAAAATGTCATACCTAACCTCCCTAACATGTTTCACCAGCTAAACTGGCTTCATCGGGGGCAGAGGTCCGGTCACATGTGGTCTAGCTCATTTTCCTTTTATATCTCTTAAAATACACACCCTATTCAGGTGCTCACATTTAACCACCAAAGATTCAACCCCCAACGTTCAACAATCCCCAATTTGGGTCCCTTTTACTCTCCTGCATGCATACTGAAGCTATTCATTTGCTGCTGCATACTGAACAAATTCACCATCTCCATGGCGGGGCTTTCGCCCTCTTTTACCATGCCACCCCCCCCTTGCGCACTGTACCAACCCGGGCTTTTTCTGCCCTATCGTGAGGGACTTCCGTCCAGTTTTCTCTCACATTATGGTGAGAGAAGCTGTATGCGCGGCTCACCTAGAACAAACTAAGCGAGATAAATATTACTTTTTACAGCACACAGCTAACTTAATCCCTTCCCATGAACCTTCTCTACTCTATGTCTAATATGCATATTATGTCTAATATGCATATTTATGGGGAATACCTACTCCATTATACATTACACTATTGTCAATATCTGTTCCCATAAACCTCTTCCCCTCTCTATCTAATATGCATATTCATTTTAATAAAGCTTCAAGCCTTATGAGTTATCCTGCCCGTCTTCCCGCAGTTTCACCTCCTACTTTCCCTATTAAATATTCTTTCTTACAGCTCTCAGCTAGTTACCTAATTCATTACATTACAATGGGAATATGCAGAGATGAGAGTCCATTCATGCTCCATTGTATTTTGCATAGGTTAGCACAAAAACTACGCAGTCGGTACAAACAATAAATGTATACATAAATGGATGGTACTTTAATCCCGAACGGCGTCTCGTCATAGCAACGTAAATGTATGTACTATATAATTTGGTTGCAAACAAATTCCTTATGCAAAATAAAAAATATATGTCCCAACCAGTCAAATAGAATCTGTGGCCTCACATGATCCATACCCATCATCACTGGGAAACCGACGGCAAAGAGGGGGCCTTATATGATTAATACTTATCATCATTGCTAACCACTGAAAAATGAGGGACAAGAAGGGGACGGGAGGAGACAAGAGGGGGACAAGGGAAAAACGTATGTGAACTCTGGTGCTCCTATAGTTCATAAAATTTCAACCATGGTTGTACCACTAAACCATGCTTGTCCCACTGACCGTACTTTAATCACATTATTATGTTTCTTCCAAAAATTATATAGGGAACGGCAGGATTAGAAAAATGGAAAATGAAAAGCCTTCATTAAAGCCTTTAGGGTTCAATGTATTGAGTCTATATATCCATCTTGCCTCTTCCTGCAGTAAAACCATATCCAAATTGCCCTTTCTTTCCCCTAGCTTTTTCACACAGATACCACAAAATTTTAGCATCTCTATTTCACCATTGTGTACTTCCAAAATATGTCTTGCTAGGGGAGTGTCACCTCTAGTTTTTATAGTACTCAGATGTTTCAAGATCCGACGGCGAAACTCCTGTATTGTTTTGCCCACATAGATCTTGGGGCAGGTACACATAGCCCCATAAATCACCCCTCTGGTTTTAAAATTGATGAATTGTCTTATCTCAAATCTTCTCTTATCAATGGGATTAACAAATTCTTTAGCTTTCCATATAAATGGACAGAATGAACAGTTACCACAGGGATATGAGCCTACCACCGGAGACTGCAATGTTTTTTGCCATCTCCCTCAAAGTGACTATGCACAAATTCATCCCGAAGATTTTTTCTTCTTCTATTTGTGACACTAGGATATATTGGAATCACCTCAGAGAGTACCGGATCTGCTTTCAGGATATGCCAATGTCTTTTAAGTATACCTCTCATCTCATTAGCTCTATTATCGAAGGTACCTATACAACAAATTAAATCAGTTTTTTCCTTCTTCTTTTGTTTATTGACCAACAAATTTTCCTCTGTCACTAGTCAAAGTCCTATTAAATGCCTTCCTCAAACATTTTTTTGGGTAACCTCTTGCCTGAAACTTTATAGATTCTTCATGGAAAGCCTCTACTGTAGAGCAGTTCCTACGAGCCCTAAGATATTGGCCTATAGGAATCCCCTTCTTTAGGGAAGGTGGATGCCAACTAGAAAAGTGCAACAAACTATTGGTAGCCGTATTTTTTCTAAATATTTTTGTCTGAATCTGCTTATTTTCATCCAACATAATTCGGAGATCCAAAAAATTTTTTTTCTCTCGATGAATTTCAAAGGTGACTTTCATCCCAATTTCATTATTATTGAGTCTAGATGCAAAATCCTTAAATAATTCTTCACTACCATCCCCAAAAAATCAATATAGCCTCGATGAGACGCCCCCAAAATAAAATCCGATCTGTAAATATTTCAAAGTGTTCAGAGAAAACAATAACATCCCCCCACCAACCTGGATGTTATGGAAGATGTTATTGCTGGCGGCACGGTTTGCCCCTGCCTACTAATTTGCATGGGGGGCAACCCTCGCGCAACCGCCCAACCACGCCCCAGACCACGCCCACGCCTGCCCGCAAACCGCGTCGGAGACGCGAATTGCGGCGGGTTTTGAACAAGGTTTGGCCGCGGGGATCACGGCAAAAGCCGCAGCCGAACCCGCGGCCAAACCCGTCGTTTGAACATGCCCTTAGTTTGTTCTAGGTGAGCCGCGCAGACGGCTTCTCTCACCATAATGTGAAGTCCATCACAGATAGGGCAGAAAAGCCCGTTGGTACAGTGCGCGGGTCGTGGGTGGCATGGTAAGAGAGGGCGAAAGCCTGCCATGGAGATGGTGAATTTGTTCATAAGAAGCGTAGCAGCAGTGAATAGCTTCAGTAAAGCATGCAGGAAGTAAAAAGGGACAATGGGTATTGTTGAATCTTTGGTGGGTTAAGTTTGTGAACACCTGAATAGGGTGTTTTATCTAAGATGGGTATAAAATGAAATGAGCTAGACCAAAATGTGACGGACCTCTGTCCCCTGAGAAGCCAGTTTTTGCTGGTGATACATGTTGGGGAGGTAGCATGACATTTTAATTTGTTTATTTTCTGGCTCTCATTACTGTGTTATCCGCTGCAGCGGGATTCACAGAAACCTTATATGTTGTACGTCCCTGATATTAGGGGTGATTGTCCAAGTAAGACCTTTGGAGTATAAATTACTGTATGTATAAGGGTTCCCCTTGCTAGTGGGGGTGTGCTCCACCAGACTGGATAATAGAAAAGGAGGTATTTCTTTACAATTAGAAAGGTGAATATTGAGAGGTTAGGAATTTAGTTTTTTAAATAGTGTGCATTGAGGTTAAGTGGTATACATGATAAATGTTATGTTTTAGTGTTTTATAGATTGAGAGGTGATAGAGTTTAAGTTTGCCTATGGCAAAATAGTAAATATAGTCATTAAAAGTCACTCTTTGTCCTCTTGTTAGATTCCCATTTTTTTTTTAGATTATTTGCTGTGTTTTGGATCAAGAATTGACATGTCAATTCTTAGAACGGATCTGAAAGACGCAAGTAAACACCTACTGGCAATCACTTGTCTGAACACCGATAGGTGTTTAACAAACACCCTGCAACCATTGCTGGAAGAACTCAAGCTGAAGATGGCAGCATTCTGGTCTGGGGAATGATTTAATGGACCAATTCATCCATTTGGAAGGCACTTTTAAATGATTTGGGTATGAATCCATCCTTGTAGGTGGCGTATACCAATAAGTACTGATGACTTCCCTGGATCAGATGAGATCTTCCAGCAAGACAATGCGACATGTCACATGGATAGAAATGTCCGACATTGGTTGGAAGAACAGGACCAAGACTTCGAAAAACGACCCTGCCTCCTAATTCCCCAGACTTAAACCCAATTAAACATCTGTTCAACCACCTCGATCATTTGTTTGCTCTATAGATCCTCCCCCACCCCCCCTGCCACAGCTGTGGGATACAGTCAGCAAGGCTCCATTTACCTGTAACAACTCACCAGGACCTTATTGAGTCACTCCCACCGTGTAGCTGCTGTCTGTGCTGCACACTGCCGCTACTATGGACGTTAGCTGGTGGTCATAATAATGTGGCACATGACATATAAAGTACTGTTTGTGAGGGAGGACAGGCATTGTCCATAGCAGCCAATCAGAGCTCAGCTTTAATTTTTCCACAGTAGTATCAGAAATGAAAGCTGAGTTCTGATTGGTTGCTATGGAGAACAATAACAGTCTTATTGTTAGACAATCGGGTAAAAAGAGACCATTTGTTTTTTTCTCAAGAAACGGAGTAACCTGCAGCCGACTTCAGCCATGCTGAGTCCAATTATGTGTGTCCATATAATCCGTATCCTGTTTCATGGAATTATTCTATTCGAAAACTGCGAATCTGATTCATGCTTCAGAAGGGCATTGGAGAAGCGAATCGCTTTAATATGGCAATAGAGTTTTTTGCAGGGATGTTGATAGCTATATTGTGGGAAGAGGTAAGGACATGCAGACAGCAAGTAGATACATTTAAGAATCAAATAGATTTGGTCAATATGGTAAAAGGCAATCAAAGGTGTCAACACCTCATGGAGATACAGGAACAGTGGGTCGCAGGAAAATGCGGCTTATAGATGGGCAAAATATATTCAGACCAACTACTTTAATATCCGACCTTAGACCCCTGAATATGTTCAGCCCACATATTGATATCAGACCAGGGATAGGACAAGCTTTTTTGGTGCCCAGACCATAATGGGATGGATGGCATGCGGAATGCACCTTCCATCTGCCTAAAATGTATCACTATAATGAATAGACCATTATGCAGTCACAGCTATCAGCCGTGGTACAACTTGTAAGGCTACATTCACACAGCGTTTTTTTGGTGAATTTTTTTGGATGGATTAAGCGTAATCCGCCCCCAAAAAATCATCAAAAACGACTCTCAAGTATTTTCGTCACATACTCCAGAATTTTTGCCGCGTACTCTAAGGGTAGGTTCACATGACGTGTTGACTCCGTGTTGGGATCAGTTTTTAGATGCGTGTTCAGATCCGTGTTTCGGACCCTAAACGGACCCAAATACATCTAACAATGTGCAGTGTGATTTACATTGCTTTCAATGTAAAACACACATCGGCGTTCAGACAGGTGATCGTCAATACATATTTACATGATGCGTCTTTCGGATCTGTTCAAAGAATTGACATGCCAATTCTTGGTCCGTTTGATGCAGTTGTATGTGTTTTGGATGTGATTTGAATGCGTTTTTTGGATCCAAAACTGATCCAAACACGGATCCAACACACTGTGTGAACATACAATAATAGCTGAACAAAGAATTGACAAGTCAGTATAAGGCTATGTTCACACGGCTTATTGCGCGAGCTCCCGAAGTTCCGCCCCGCAATTATGTCGTGTGAACATAGCCTTACCGTAATTGCGGTGCGTATTTTGCCACGTATAATGCGCAATACGCGGCGACATGCACGCTGAAATACGCGGCAATTTAAGCCGTGTGAACATACCCTAAGAGGCAGAAAATCTGCATCGGACATTCAGCATCATTTGTTCGTAGGGATTCTGCGCTTCCAGCAAGGAAAAAGTGCTTTTTGGTGCTGAAACTTTCAGTGCCAAATTACGTTGTGTGAACCTAGCTCAAAGGAATTAGGCTGGATTCACACATGGCAGTAATGCTGCTTACAGATCATTATTTCCTATGGTTTCCCCAAATTGTTTAAAAAAATTCATTTTTTTTGCCACACTTTTGGAAAACTGCATTATCAGGGCGATTGGTAACATATCTGTGGCCGCTATTGTACATTTCGCACTATGAGCGTTACTATGGCTGAAACAGCTGCTATGGGGCCCATTGTACCTTTTTGTAGAGAATAACAAGTTTGCTGCTTTCTTGCTATCTAGCACTTATTAGGCTCTCTGATATATGGTGCTATTATTTATATCTTAATTATTTCAATATCTTCTGTTGGTTCATATGTTTGTTATTAGGCGATAAGGTCTATTTTATTTTGCTATAATAATATAAAAAGTGTTTTCTTTTTTGCAAACAGGGAATGATGCACCATCAAAGAGTGACTAACCGTAACACAGGCAAAAAGGATACACGGAAAGATGCAGACGATGGTCTTATGCTGCGGGACACATCTAAAAAAGAAGGAAAAGACGACTGAACATACCGTCATAATTCTCACAAAATGCAGTTTACATTTTAAAATAAAGCATGATTAAATCACAATGAATTTTTTACTATTAACAGTTATACAGTATATTCCATAAGTCTACAAATTGGTATATTGATATATTGCTCTGTGGAGCGATTGGTCGTAGTGAGTTATATTTCTTCATAATGTTTTAGATGTATATTAACCTTTATTTAGTGTGAGTGCATGGTCTTGTGTGACATTTTTCCTTCAGCGATTTCATTGGAATACATGTTATACTAGGACCTTACCTTTCCATCTCTATAATGTGACTTGAGTTCAAGACCTTCTATGGGCAATTAACCATACCTGCCAACTCTCCCGGGTTGTGTGGGAGACTCACATAAATAGGGGACACCTCTCAAGAGAGATGGTAAACGTACCACAGCCACATGTCTCTAGAAGAATGGCACTGGTGCTGCATCATGAAACACTGCTTCAGCGCCACTGACAGCAGGAGGTGGCCCCCATAGCTAGGCTATAAAGTCTAGTTGCATTGCTCACGTGGTCTTTTTGGCATCTGGGCACTACCTGTGTGGAGAGGTGAATGCCTCTACTCCCCGCTCCCAATTACCTTTCACTCAACTTTCCCTAATGGTGTCACCTTCTTTCTGGGTGCCATTTGTGCGGTATGAGTTTTCATCCAGCTTTACTGAATGCTAGATAAGCTATCCAGCATCCCGAAAAGCTGTGTGGCACCCATTTCCCACAGGTAGCACCCAGTTTTCAGAAGACCGGGTGCCCTGTGTGAGGGATGTGGTGTCAAACAGCTTTACTGTATGTTGAATAGTCTATCTAGCCTCCAATAAAGCTGGGTGACACTCCATTCCGCCACAGGGGGCACCCAGTTTTCTTATCATGAAAGGCAGGGTTCCACCTGTGGGGATGGTCATCACTTACCTTTCCTGTTCTCTCTATAAGCTGTCCAGCATCTGTATATGTATGAAATGTTTCTGTTTATTTTGCTGTTTCTGTTTTGGACTACTTTGGATATGGTGGACTACGTCAGATCAGCCTTGGATTTTTTTTTTAGAAAATGGTTAAAGAGGGCTTTTGTTGGGGAGTGTTTTATTTTAAAAAATTTTTTTGTGTGTGTGTTTTAGTGTTTTTTTTTTTTCTCCATTTAATGTCAGTGTTAGTAATGGAGATGTCTGTCCAATACTATTGCTGGGCTAGTTTCATCCAGTGGTGATTTTTGTCACCCCATGGTTGAAACTAACTTCCTCTCACTATTATCCCAGTACCCAACGCAACAAGGATACTGGAATGAGCCGGTTACTGTCAGAAGTGGACCCTCTAATGTGATGTTCAACTTCTGAGGCAGCTGTGGGCTGGTGTTTTTTAGGATGGGTAGGGTCTAATATCCATGGACCTTCAAATCCTGATAGTATCAGGCTGCAGCTGTTGGTTTTACCTTGGCTGGCTATAAAATATGGGGGGACCCCACATCATTTATTTATAAAAAATCTTAAAATAGGCAACCACGCTAATCAATAAATAAATAATTTAAAAATAACGGCATAAAGTCCTCCTCAATTTTCGTGACCAGCCAAGGGAAAACTGGCAGCTGCAGGCTGATGCCATTAGGATGGAAAGTTTCATTAATATTGGTTCCTTCCTACCCCAAATTACCAGCCCTCAGCTGCCCAGAAGCAGACAATCACTTTAGAGGGTCCACTTCTGACGGTAACCCGGCTCTTCCCAATACCTCTGGTGTTTTGAATACTAGGGTGAAAGTGACAAGGGGCTAGCATCAGCTTTACTGCAAAAAACACTGCTTTGTGAAGCCAAGCCCCAGTGATGGTAATGGAGGTGTCTGTCAGACCTCAATTATTCGCACCGGAATTTAACGTTGAAAAAACACGACACAATTCAAAATTGCTTTATTTAAATAAACACACAACAACATCCTTGTTGACCATTTTATTAGAGAAATGGTCTGATGTAGTTCAATGAGTGCATAATAGGCCAACAGAGAAACTGGTTTAAAAATAAAAACACTAAAAAACTTGATAGCACTAAACGCCATCCCCTCAACTTCCTGAAGATCATCTTCTAAGGGTGCAAGGGAGAGAGTTCAGGCCGCACTATATGATCCTGAGGAGTACAAGCCATAGCCGCAGAACAATCTCCTGTATCTGTAAATTGTGCTCCTTCTCCCACTACTGTGTTATGCAGCCTACTGCCAACACAAAATACAACCCCCAACAATTACCCCATAAACTTTCCACTATCTTCAGCCCCTCACCCCCACCTATCACTACATGGGAAATCTGTACAGAAGTGGGCACAGGGGAGGTGCTGGAAAAGTTGTAATTCTAAGATGCTTGTTTGGTCTGGAACAGATGAAGACGGAAAGGAAAAGAGATCAACTCCTAGAGAAGACATCATCTGCAGAGCCTGTATACTTCTAGTATCTACCATTACAGTGAAGGAAATAATTATTTAATCCCTTGCTGATTTTGTAAGTTTGCCCACTGAACAGTCTATAATTTTAAGGGGAGGTTAATTTAAACATTGAGAGATAGAATATTAAAAATAAAATCCAGAAAATCACATTGTATAAATTATATGGTGAGATGGCGTTTAGGTCATCAAATGCAGCGGTCCCCAACCTTTTTTCGATCAGGGACCGGTTTTATGCAAGACGATATTTCCATGGCCCAGTGGGGGCATGGTTATAGGGGCGTGGTTATCCGGGCGGGGTTATGGAGAGCGTTGGGAGGTTTAGAATTACACACACAAAAAAAAAAAACCCCACAATAAAGTGCATACTGTTTCATTTTAGGGGGATAGTATTTCGGTAACCAGTTTTGTTATAACTGCAGACTGATTGTCAACTCTGTGGTCAGTATTTTATTAATAATGCTGACCCACAGAGCTGACAATCAGTCTGCAGTAATATTCATCAGCTCTGTAGGTCAGCATTATACATGTACATAATATACATATGTAATCAGCTCTGTCATTATAGAGATAAATGCCCCCTGTAGTCATTGTAGATATATGGCCCCCTGTAGATATTAGAAATAGATATGGCCCCCCTGTAATAATTAGAAATGGATATGGCTCCCCTGTAGTAATTAGAAAGAGATATGGCTCCACTGTAGTAATTAGAAATAGATATAGCTCCCCTGTAGTAATTGGAAATAGATAAAGCCCTCCTGTAGTAATTAGAAGTAGATATGGCCCCCTGTAATAATTAGAAGTAGATATGGCCCCCTGTAATATTTAGAAGTAGATATGGCCCCCTGTAATTATTAGAAGTAGATATGGTCCCCTTGTAATTATTAGAAGTAGATATGGTCCCCCTGTAACTATTAGAAGTAGATATACCCCCTGTAATTATTAGAAATAGAAAAATGGGCCCCCTGTAATTATTAGGAAGTAATATGGCCCACTGTAATTATTAGAATTAGATATGGTTCCCCTGTAATTATTAGAAGTAGATATGGTCCCCTTGTAATAATTAGAAGTAGATATGGTCCCCCTGTAATTATTAGAGGTAGATATGGTCCCCCTGTAATTATTAGAAGTAGATATGGCCCCCCTCATAATAACTAGAAGTAGATATGTCCCCCTGTAATTATTAGAGGTAGATAAGGCCTCTGTAATTATAAAAAGTAGATATGGCCCCCTGTTATTATTAGAAGTAGATATGGCCCCCCTGTATTAATTAGAAGTAGATATGGTCCCCTGTAATTATTAGAAGTAGATATGGCCCCCCTGTAATTATTGGAAGTAGATATGGCCCCCCTGTAATTATTAGAAGTAGATATGGCCCCCCTGTAACTATTAGAAGTAGATATACCCACTGAACTTATTAGAGATAGATATAGTCCCCCTGTATTTATTAGAAGTGGATATGGTCCCCTGTAATTATTAAAAGTAAGTATGGCCCCCTGTTATTATTAGAAGTAGATATGGTCCCCTTGTAATTATTAGAAGTAAATATGGTCTCCCTGTAATTATTAGAAGTAGATATGGCACCCCTGTTATTGTTAGAAGTAGATATAGTCCCACCTGTTATTATTATAAGTAGATATGGTGCCCTCTGTAATTATTAGATGTAGATATGGCCCCCCTGTAATTATTAGAAGTAGATATGGTCCCCCTGTAATTATTAGAAGTAGATATGTACCCCTGTAATTATTTGAAGTAGATATGGTCCCCCTGTAATTATTAGAAGTAGATATGGTCCTCTGTATTTATTAGAAGTGGATATGGTCCCCTGTAATTATTAGAAGTAGATATGGCCTCCTGTAATTATTAGAAGTAGATATGGCCCCCTGTTATCATTAGAAGTAGATATGGTCCCCATGTTATTATTAGAAGTACATATGGTCCCCCTGTTATTATTAGAAGTACATATGGCCCCCTGTAATTATTAGGAGTAGATATGGTCCCCCTGTAATTATTAGAAGTAGATATGTTCCCCCCTGTTATTATTAGAAGTAGATATGGTGCCCTCTGTAATTATTACAAGTAGATATGGCCCCCCTGTAACTTTTAGAAGTAGATACCCCCCTGTAATTAGTAGAAGTAGATATGGTCCCCTGTAATTATTAGAAGCAGATATGGTCCCCCTGTAATTATTAGAAGTAGATATGGTCCTCTGTATTTATTAGAAGTGGATAAGGTCTCCCTGTAATAATTAGAAGTTGATATGGCCTCCTGTAATAATTAGAAGTTGATATGGCCTCCTGTAATTATTAGAAGTAGATATGGTCTCCCTGTAATTATTAGAAGTAAATATGGCCCCCTGTTATTATTAGAAGCAGATATATTCCCCCCTGTTATTATTAGAAGTAGATATGGTCCCCCTGTAATTATTAGAAGTATATATGGTCCCCTGTAGTAATTAGAAGTAGACATGGTCCCCTTGTAATAATTAGAAGCAGATATGGCCCCCTGTAATTATTAGAAGTAGATATGGCCCCCTGTAATTATTAGAAGTAGATATGGCCTCTCTGTAATTATTAGAAGTAGATATGGTCCCCCCTGTAATAATTAGAAGTAGATATGGCCCCCCTGTAATTATTAGAAGTAGATATGGCCCCCCTGTAATTATTAGAAGTAGATATGGCCCCCTGTAATTATTAGAAGTAGATATGGTCCCCTTGTAATTATTAGAAGTAGATATGGTCCCCCTGTAATTATTAGACGTAGATATGGTCCCCCCTGTTATTATTATAAGTAGATATGGTGCCCCCTGTAATTATTAGAAGTAGATATGGTCCCCCTGTAATTATTAGAAGTAATTATGGTCCTCTTGTTATTATAAGAAGTAGATATTGTCCTCCTGTTATTATTAGAAGTAGATATGGTGCCCTTGTAATTATTAGAAGTAATTATGGTCCCCTTGTTATTATTAGAAGTAGATATGGTACCCCCCTGTAATTATGAGAAGTAGGTATGGTCTCCCTGTAATTATTAGAAGTAGATATGGCCCCCTGTAATTATTAGAAGTAGATATGGCCCCCTGTAATTATTAGAAGTAGATATGGCCCCCCTGTAATTATTAGAAGTAGATATGGTCCCCCTGTAATTATTAGAAGTAGATATGGTCCCCCTGTAATTATTAGAAGTAATTATGGTCCTCTTGTTATCATAAGAAGTAGATATGGTCCCCCCTGTTATTATTAGAAGTAGATATGGTCCCCTTGTTATTATTAGAAGTAGATATGGTCCCCCCTGTAATTATGAGAAGTAGATATGGTCCCCCTGTAAATATTAGAAGTAGATATGGCCCCCTGTAATTATTAGAAGTATATATCGTCCCCCTTTTAATTATGAGAAGTAGATATGGTCCCCCTGTAATTATTAGAAGCAGATATGGCCCCCTGTAATTATTAGAAGTAGATATGGTCCCCCTGTTATTATTAGAAGTAGATATGGCCCCCTTGCTATTTTTAGAAGTAGATATGGTCCCCCCTCTTATTATTAGAAGTAGATATGGTCCCCCCTGTAATTATTAGAAGTATATATTGTCCCCTGTAATTTTTAGAAGTAGATGTGGCCCCCTGTAATAATTAGAAGTAGATATAGGCCCCCCTGTAATTATTAGAAGTAGATATGTTCCCCTGTAATTATTATAAGTAATTATGGTTCCCTTGTTATTATTAGAAGTTTATATCGTCCCCCTTTTAATTATGAGAAGTAGATATGGTCCCCCTGTTATTTTTAGAAATAGATATGGCCCCCTGTAATTATGAGAAGTAGATATGGTCCCCCTGTTATTATTAGAAGTAGATATGGCCCCCTTGCTATTTTTAGAAGTAGATATTGGCCCCCCTCTTATTATTAGAAGTAGATATGTCCCCCCTTAATTATTTTGAAGTAAAATATTGTCCCCTGTAATTTTTAGAAGTAGATGTGGCCCCCTGTAATATTTAGAAGTAGATATGGTCCCCCTGTTATTATTAGAAGTAGATATGGTCCTACACTTTTTAGAACGCCGAAGTTCTGTGGCGTTCTGGGGGTGTGTCGCACCACATTAGTAGAAGTAGACACATTTATTGTTCTTTGACGTCAAAACTTAGGCGCAGAACAGTTAGAACAGCCAGACCAAGTTAAAGGTGGTCTGCCTGAGCCAGACTTGTCGTATGGCTCTAGACTGCGCCTCTATGTATGACCTGCAGAAGAACAGGTTCATACATTCTGGTGCAGTCTAAACTACCTTTTTTGCTTTGTTGTAAAGCGATTTTAGAAGTCTGTGTCTAGAATGTCACACTGTGTCCATTGGGCTATGCAACTCTGTAGGTTTCTGTGACACAGAGGAAAGACCCTAGGAAGATGTTCGTCTTCTGGGATTTCAGAACGTAGTATAACGAGCCACTATAAAAGGTGGATGTAAAATTGGAAAGTACAGTCTTGTGGCGTGTTTGTAGGGGATAAGGTCGCTCTTTTCTTGCGGTGTGCATTCATTTATTTTTCTCTCAGTCTGGTTCTCCGTCTTTAGGAATTTTTCTGTAATGTATTTGTTCTTTTGGGCCGGGCGGGGAGGGGGTAGCAGACAGATTTATTTAGGATCCTCAGGGAGTGGTTCGGGTGTGAATATGCCACTGATAGATTCCACTGGGTTGCGCCTAACGTAGAATGTGTACTCAATTCCGGGGCTAGGAACACCGACGAAAGTCTTGAGAAAAAAGCTGGGGTTTTTGAAATGCCGAAAAGAAAACGTGTGGTGAAGGTCCATCGGCGTTATGAAGGAGATTGTTCCATCAATCAGTTCGACACAGTAGGTCAAACTGGGATTATCCCGCAATAGGTAATTTTTTGGTTTGACTTTTGCAGAACCTGATAATAGAAGGCTTAAACTGCCCATCGCACTCTGTCAGTAGAGCGCGTATCTGTCTAGAGCAGGTCAAGGGAAAAATGAAAAGAGTATAGTTGATTGTTGCTTAGCCTTTTTCCTAATTTACTTTCTTTTATAGAAAAAGAAATAGGGTTTTCGCTATGTCTTATAACGCGGACGTTAATTGTTGGGGTGTATTTTGGACGTATTTATCTATGAACTGCGTGCAATACATCCAAGATGCCCGGCTCCGCAATTATCGGTAATTATATCTTCAAGCCCGACGCGTATTGGAAAGGGGATGGTGAAAGAAGCGCGAAAGTCACTTCTTCCAGCCATTTACAGTCGGGGGGATAATAGAAGTCTATGGCAGAAAACAGTAAGTTAAAAATGCCTTGTAGCAGCAAATTCTCTGTCCTCATTCTGGTTCTTCCTGGCATTTAGCAAAATATAATAAATAAATGTTGGTAATCTATAATTCAACTAAAAACGGACAGGTTTTTATTCTGGGTTCATTATCAGATTGTGAGAAAAAAACAGAGGCATATGTGTCTTTTTCTCTAGTGTCAATGTGGTAAAACTTTATGGTTTCAGCTGTAGACTGTCAGCTACGGTTTTTGGGTTTTTGTTTAATAGGGTTGAGGAGCCTAGGACCTGATTGAGAATCATGATTTAGCCAGTTTATGTTTCGTCATTGGCTCAGGTTCAGGGCGGGTTAATTGCTCCTGCGAGAAACTGTGATTGGTTGTACTGGGCTATGTCAGGTGGAACCTCTCAGACAAAAAGGATCCAATCCAGAGCCCTGTAAAGAGACTGGGGAGATATTTGGTGAGTGAAATATTACAGGGGTGAGAACAAGTGTTGTCATTTGTCTGTCTTCATGCCCCTTTATCACAGCAATCGGCGGATACAGGTGTTTGTATCTTGTCCTGTGGCAGCAGTTCCTCAGCCATAGTTTTCCTTTCCTTGCCGTAGGATCCAGTCGGCTCATCCTCTCTATTGTGGCGGACACAGTGTTTTGTGCGTCTGCACTGTTATTCTCTAATCCCCCATCAGGCGGTTTTACAGAATGGCGGAAGGCCTCCGGTTGGTCAGGGGCGACTTGTTCTGGGCCTCGCGGATGGTCTACTTCTTTCCTGTATTTCCCTGTTCTGTCTCACACGTCTCTCTTTGGACAGAGAGTACAGGACCCGAGCGATTTCTGCTGTCTGGCAGCCATGTCACTTTTGGTTCTTGGTCTGCGCTTGTTGTGACGGAAGAAAAAGCTTTGTTGGGCCCCAAATGCTTGCACCCTCTGCGCACTGTGAGGCTTGTCAGAGCTGACTCGGCTGCAGCGTAGAGAAAATGGTGCCCGCTCTTAGGAGCTCGCAGTGTTTTAAAGAGTGGGAATCGCAGGTCACGAGCCAGGGGGGAATAAACTAAAAATTTGAAATGGACACCTCCGCCTGTGAGGTGTTCAGGGGAGCGTCTTGTTGTTCTGTTCTCGATTGTGTCTGGGGACCCATATTCTGAGTCTAGAGAGGGTTCCGTGTACATCGAGCAGCACGAAATGGAGCTCCTCACTGAGAAGCGCGCGTCTGTGCTTAATCTGTACTGTTATTAAAATGCTCCTAGTATATAAAAATATGTTGGGAAACTTAAAAACAAAATGTTGGTCGGGTGGAGGTGTAGGAAATGAAAAAAACAGAATACACAAGTGTTATCGTCATTTTATGAAGTTCACTTTGTTGTGTAAATGATTCCAGTTAGTTTGCGTCTAAATTGTAGAGAAACCATTTTTTTAACTGGGTTCTGCCCACTAGGCGTTGTTTTACACTTGGCGAAAGAAGCATTTTACACTCACTCTGTTTCCTCACGCTGTGGGTGGTCCTATAGCAAAGATTGGCATATTCAGTTTGTAGCTGAGCTGTTACACTGACAAATGCAGAAGATGTTATCTATTGTGTCCATTAAAAACACAAGGGTACATGTGCTGAATTGGGAGGATGAAAAAACGTATGGAGCTTGTATCTGCAATGTTTGCTAGATGATAATTAGTTTTTTTTCTTCTAAGGCTAAGAAGAAGTGTAGCTTGTTCCAACCGAATGGGGTGACTCACTCCCTACTCTAAACTCACTCTTCAATTCAGGGACAACTGGTGTTAATGCGTCTGCTAAGACTCGGCAAGCCTTAGAAAATCTATGTTATGTACATGTATAGAGCAATCATAAAATGTTCTTGGCTGTATGGGACTAAGAAGTAAAAATCTATGCAATGTATTTAGAAGAAGTCTTCATTTAAAATGACCCTCATGCTAATGTATGTAGTGAGGAGGAAAATAACCCTTTAGACGGTGGTCCACATGGCAAATTCGCTTAATTACTGTTGGATTCTGTTATGGAAACTGTCCAACCTCCTTGTTACTTGTACGAATTCATTGTTTTGGGTTTTTGTTCTTACCGCGTTTTTTTCTGTTGCAGATTTTGCTGTCTGAAATTTTTCAGGATTTCGGGCTGGCCTCAACATCATTAAGCATTTGAAACTATACTATAATCTGCTGTAATATGATGGATTATAGAACATGTTGTTTTTTTCAAGACCGGCGATTTTGAAATCTGACAATAGAAAATCTGAGCTGTGTAGACTGAGGTCAATCGGGATGATTTACAGTCGGGGATTTTTTGGCGGATTCTAATAATACTAGAAGTGTCACTTAAACAGTGTCGACTGTAAACCAGTTTCCTAAGTACGACATAGCCTAAAAGCACTGCGTCAGGATGCTTTTTTCAAAGCTATAAGAAGAGGAATACAGTTTTCCCGCATCAGTTTTTTCATGGGTGAGTTTCTGTATTATTTTTTGTGACAAAGTGCTGATGTTACAAGAAAATCTTTAACAACGTAGATTATATTATAAAATCCGCTCAATAAAGATGTTATTATTTTTTATGACATTTTTTAAGCTTTTTGTTTTGGATCTGTAGCAATGTTTTGAGTACACTTTCTCCTTGTTTAACGTGCGCTGTATGTCTTCATGACAGTGTTTTATTTTATTTGAAGCGGCGATCTCGTACATTACAGATTTTGTAAAATTCTGTTGTAAATCATCCCTGATAGACCTACTATGAAAATCTGAGCTAGTAGGTGTGTTCTCACGCAGCTCGGATTTTCTAAAGGTGAATTTCTAAAGTAATCTCCGACTAACCGGGGCCAAAAAAGCTTAAGAATATGTTCCTGGTAATTCGCACCTTTTAATTTGAAGAAATGGTTTCATTTGGATGGGATGTGGCGGCGAAATCCTCAATAGACTGCTGCACAAACAACCAGGTCAAAAACTGGTACAAAAAAGCGAAAGGGGGAAAAACCCAAGTGTTGGTAAACATATGCGGTCGGGATTCTGATTGATCTGAGAGGTGTTATTTGCTGGTCCTCTGCCGTGTGAATGTAGCTTACAGGGGCATTTTTGTACTAGAAAACAGTCCATTAAATGTAGAATGAAAAAAAAGAGATGCCTATAAAAATTGCTTAGTAAAAAGAAAAGACTCACAGTAAAATAAAATGCTTATAAATTGCAAATTCAATGTATTTTTTTCAAAGCAACAGTGGAATAAAACAATGTTGACAAAAAAGTGGATGTGAAAGAGCCCTAACGTCATAGCTGTAAATGTGCACTACGTAATCCATTACATAAATATAGGGGCGTCGCAAGGCTGTGTTATGGGCCTGTGCCCTAGATAGAGTATTTGTAACGGACTATGTAGGGGAGCCCTGCTGAACCACCACAAAGCAGATGTGTAAGCACATGCCGAAGTGAGTGAGTGGAAGTGGAGTCTGAAGTAGTAGTCGGTTTTCACCAGACGGCCGCGCCACAAAGGAAAGTTTGGAACAGGTGGCAAATGGTTCGTGGTCAGGACAGGGAAGGACAGGAACGCTGTGCTATGGTACCAGAAGGACGAACAAGACACTCAGGGGAACGCTTTCCTCTCTGAGGCAAGGGGCACTATCTCGATTTGGCAAGGTGCTTATAAGGACAGGGGCAGAGCTTGTAAATAGGGTCAGCGGCCCGGTATATGAGGACCAATTACGGCGCGCACTTTGTCCGTATAAATCTTTCCTTGTAGTCCAGGACGGCGCGCGAACGGGAGGGGGTCTAGGAGAGACGTGGCGTGGCAGCGGGGCGTACGGTTAAGTGGAAACACCTCAGAGGCTGCCAGGGTTGCTCCGAGCCCGTAGTACCGGGCTTTGGCACGGCGCGACCGCAGCTTGGGACTCGCTCGGGCGGTGGCGCGGGTGGTGCTGCGATCCGACACGGGGATCGCAGGGACACCCCGTAAAATTTACCCCCATTTGGCCCCCCACTTTCTGGGCCTCGCATAACTTTAGCTCGCAAGAGACCCCAGATCAGGTGTTCTCCTCCGGCTCCACGACGACCTTTCCTCCTCGGGCCCAACTACTCTTCCGAGTCGACCCAAATAAAAAATCGTCTTCCCACTACTAAAGCCGTCTTCTTGTCAGGGCCAAACTTTCTTTGAGCATGACCAAAAACATTGGCGCGGAGGTCAGCCAGCTTAACGGGAGATGGGGGGACCACGCTCCGACAGCGACGGAAGGAGGAGAAACCGGTTATGGGATGGACCGGATTCGTGAGGGAGACTATGGGAGGGACGTTTGGGGTATGCGCATAGTTGTGAGCGGGGACAGCCGTGAGCTTGTAGGACCGCACCGGGATTGATGCGCCCTACGAGAGATTTTCAGGGACCTAATATATCCGGGGGACCAGCTTGTAGCTGGGGAAATTTTATTATTAAAGAGGGAATACATGCGGCGGATACGCCAAAACTTATTCCCTGGGAGCAAAGGAAGGAGGGGGTCTTCTTTTCTTGCGTCCGCTTGGGCCTTCATAGCGAGCCGAACGGGCCTTGGAGCAGAGAGAGGATTGGCGTGCGCCTACTTGTGTCAAACCGCCAGATAGGTCGCGGCACGCAGGGACTATTCCACAGCAGGGCATCGGAGGAGGCAGAGGGCAGGCGGGAACAGGGAAGGGGTCGTGCCGGGGGATGCCGACGAGTCTGATGAGAAGGGGGGATGCCCCAGCGGAATCAAGAGTCCAGGAATTATTATTGAAATTCTCCGGCCCATTGGCAATAGAAACGGTCCAATCATCTTGTTCTTGCGGATACGGAACGGGGAGATGGCGAGCGGATAGGTACCCAAGAATTTTGGTTCACTCTCTCCAATAGGCCCATTTTGATTGTGGGTGGGTTACACGCGGGGAAGAGGAAATCCATTTCACTTGTTAGGAAGAGAAGACAGAGGCCTCGCCCAAACTTGTCGAGACGGAATTGTTAAACTCCCGATCCGCGAGACAACGTATGAGGGGAAGTCCATGCAGACGGGAAGAAGTTGTGTAATAACAAATAGATTGGCGTGTGTCGAGGTAAGCGCAAAAAAGGTAGCTACAGGGGAATGAAAGTGGCCACCATTTTGGGAAAAGTAAAAACTACCGAGTCACGTGCCCACCCAGATAACCGTTCAGTGGAGTTTACCGTCAGAGGGGGCAGCAGGCACGATCAGGTGATGAAGTCCAGCAAAGATACGAGAGCAGTGGCCCCATTTCAGAATCCTTTAGCCGGAAGGAGCGGCGTGGCGCACATACGGTCACTTCGACGCGGGAGGGAGCACGTCTGGGAGGACTCTCGGGGAGCTGCAGATATCAGAGGCATTTTCTGGGAGGTTATGCGTGTTGCTGAGGAATGGCCTCTCCTTCTCCCACTTACGTCGAGGCACAGAATAGGGGGCATCTGCCTTGATGGTTCTTCTGCCGGGTCGGCGGAAAATGGGATAACATAATTGAAGGCTATAGAGGCGAGGAAGAGACAGAGATCCACCTTGCCTTGACGCGTGGGTTGTGCGAGTTGACGCTGACTGGAGGTATCAGAGGGAGGCGGATTGCTGTGTGGTAGATCTGTGTACGATATGCAACAGTGAGATCGGAGCACCTCCATGGACGGTGGCGGCCACTGTCTCATATAGAGCGAGCGGAATGGCCAGAAATCAGCTTCCGCGATCCCGATGGTATAGTTCCTCTCCGCCGGTTGAAATGTTCTGGAAAAGAACCCACAGATCCGAGTCTTGCCTTTGGGCCCCTTTTGGGTGGGAAGCCCTGCCCCCAAAGCAAGAGGCGTCTACTTCTAAGAAGAAGGGCTTCTCGGTATCAGGTGCGACAACACAGGTGCAGAGGCAAATGCTGCTTTCAGCTTTTGGAAAAGGCTTTCCGGCGGTGGTGGCCACAGTTTCGGGTTGGCATGCTTTTTGGTAAGAGCCACAATCGGTGCCACCAACGTCGAGAAATGTGGGAAAGAACTGCCTGTAGTAATTTGCGAAGCCCAAAAGCGCTTTTATGGCCGGAGGCGACGGGTCATGGCCGTGTAGAATGGCGGGGAGAGTTTAGTTGGGGTCCATCTGCAGGCCTTTGTCCCAGATGATATATCCGAGGAAAGGGAGTGTGGTCTGGTGAAACAGGCACTTTTCTCGTTTGGCATAAAGATGGTTTTCTCAAGCAGGCTTTTTTCAGGCCGGCGACATGAAAATTGTGATCAGGCGAAAAAAAGAAGGGTCATCCAAGTAGACAACCAGGAGCAAAAACAGAGATCTTGAAAATGTCATTGAATATTTTTGGAAGACTGCGGCATTTTTCACAACCAAAAAGGGCATCACAAAAAAAATCGAATTGCCATCAGATATTGAAGGGCCGTCTTCCATTCGCGTCTTTTTTCGGATCCGGACAGATTATAGGCCCCCGCAAAACCCCAATTTGGGGAAGACTTTAGTTCAGCGGGACGATGAAGGTTCAAATCGAGGTAAAGGTACCCCTTTTTTTATCGTGATTTGTGAGGGGCCCGGTTTTCGATGCAGGGACGTAAGGGACCATCCTTTTTCTCCCAAAAGAAGAATCCGGCACCCCCCAGAGAAGAATTCGGATGAAAACCCTTATATAAATTTTCATTAATTGGCGAAAAGCCCCGGGGACCGGAGTGGATAGACCTTCCCCCGGGGTGGGGAAATCCCGGGCAGCAGGTCTATAGGACAAGTAACGAGAGGAGGTAGAGTGTCCGCCTGCTTTCCGAGAAATTTTGCCCGAAAAATCTGATACGGTGGGGGGCAACCTGGTGGGGGTTGAGAGGGGTGTGGGGGGGAATGGGGGTGCAACCCCCCCGAGGTGCCGACAGGCAGCAAGATGGCTCTTGACCCCAACGCAAAACTTGCCCGTCTTTCCCCTCGGCATGGGGGTTTTTTGACGCTGCAGCCATGGAAGCCCCCCGGAGGGCAGCCCAGGAAGAGGAGTAGCAAGAAGAAAGCGATCTTTTCCTTGTGTAAAGCTCCCACTTGTAGGACCATCGGTTCAGTCTGGAACAGGATGGAGTCACTCAAGAGTTCGCCACTAACGGACGAGATGACCAAGGGTTGGTCTAAGCGGACCACCGAGAGACGATACTTGGCCAACAAAGCAGCATCCATAAAATTCCCAGCAGATCCGGAATCCAAGAAGGCAGCCACTTGAAACGAGATCCCAGAATTGGTTGTGACCAGAGCTGGCAGCATAAGCCGAGGAGAGGGATTGTTCACACCTAGTGACGCCTCTCCCACGAAGCCTAGGTGCGTGCGTTTCCCAGACGTTGCAGACAGAGCGGACAACCCCTGAGGAGGTGTTCGGGACTGCCGCAGTAGAGGCATAGGTTACTCTCACGTCGTCGAGTCAATTCTTGCGGAGTCAGGTGGGCTCTGTCCACTTGCATGGCCTCTTCCATGATTGGCTGAGAAGACGGCAGTGGAGGCCGAAGAAACACCGGCGCAAGACGGGGTAGACGACGTGTTCGTATTGGTTCACGCTCTTGGTGGAGCTCCTCACGTCTCTCCGAGAAACGAATATCAATCCGGGTTGCCAGGTGGATGAGCTCGCTTAAGGAAGACGGAGGGTCCCTGGGGGAGAAGGCATCCTTAATCTGGCTGGAGAGGCCCTTCTTAAAGGTGGCGCACAAAGCGGCATCATTCCAAGCCAGTTCTGAAGCTAGTGTGCGGAATTGCACGGCGTAGTCACCAACGGAGGAGTTCCCTTGCTGGAGATTCAGCAATGCGGTCTCGGCAGACGAAGTGCGGGCAGGCTCTTCGAAGACACTGCGGAACTCCTGGAGGAATGTCACAAGATCAGCAGTGACCAGAACGCCTCGGTCCCAGAGGGGAGTCACCCAGGCCAGGGCTTTCTCGGAGAGGAGACTGACCACGAAGGCTACCTTGTACCTTTCGGATAGGAATTGTCCTGCCATAAGTTCCACGTAGAGGGAACACTGGGTGATGAAGCCCCTGCAGGCTTTTGGGTCCCCATCAAATTTCGTTGGCATAGACAACCGGAGTTTAGGACCGGCGGACATCCCTGGAGTGACTGCCACAGAAGGCGCCACGGCAGCTGATTGCTGCTGCTGCGTAGTGAGGAGATGCTGCATCATAGAGGACAGCTGGTTAAGCTGCTGCGCCTGCTGAGCAATCTGTTTCGACTGTTGGGCCACGATGGTGGTGATGTCAGAGACGCTCGGTAGAGGCACCTTGGCAGGATCCATGGCCGAATCGAACTGTAACGGATATGGTAGTGGATCCTCTGAACCACCACAAGCGATGGTGTAAGCCACGCAAGGGACCATAATCTAAGTAGGTCCGGTTTTCACCAGAGCCCGCCGCAAAGCGGGATGGACTTGCTGTGGCGGATTACTACCAGGTCGCTACCCCTGACGTGACTTGCTTGTGGTGGCAGCCGAGGTGTTGCACGATACAGAATCGTGAAGCAGGCTCGTAGTCGGGGACAGGCAGAAGGTCAGTGCAGGCGGCAGTGGTTCGTAGTCAGGGACAGGCAGAAGGTCAGGACAGGCGGCAATGGTTCGTGGTCCAGGGATGGAGGCAGAAGGTACGGTACACAGTAGACGAACAAGACACTCAGGAACGCTTCCTCTCTAGGCACAGGGCACTATCGATTCGGCAAGGTGCTAAGGAAGGGTCAGAGCTTAAATAGGGTCAGCATCCGGTGAGACCAATTACCGGCGCACTGTCCCTTTAAATTTTCCTGTAGTGTTGCGCGCGCACACGCCCGGGACGGAGACAGGAGCGTGGCGAGGTAAGTGGGACACTGAGCGGTGCGGGTGTGCCTGCGACCTGACACGGGGGTCGCAGGGACACCCGTAACAGAGTGGTTGTTGCCCTGAAACTGATCTGATAATCTGCCCTACCAATTATTTTTAATCATCTGTTTTTTTAATATTTGTAATAAATGATAAAAAAAAATTATGTTCGTGTCCCCCCATTTTATCATTAGCACCCAGGGTAACACTGGCAGGTACAGGCTGATACTATTAAGATAGGAAGGTGTGTGGATATTGGTCCCTTCTCACACTAAAAATAGCAGCCTACAGCCTGGTGCATTTGGTAATAGGGTAAGATTGAGAGGCAGTTAGTGTGAACCTTGGGATGACAAAAAACACCACAGTCTGACACCAAACCCCAATGATAATAATATAGAGGCACCTGTCACTGTTACTAACACTAGACTGAAATGGTGAAAAGAAAACAGAAAGCACTTTATTTAAATAAGCACACCTTGACAACTTCCCTCGTTGATTATTTTATTAGAGAAATTGATTCAACACTGGTCCAACTTAGTCCAACAAAACACTACAAAAAAACATGACAGTACTAAAATCCATTCTCTGAAACTCCTGGAGCTTATTCCTGTGTCTGATCTTCTGGGCGTCCAGAGGACAGACTTTAGGCCCAACAATTCAATCCTGGTGATCTTAGGGGGTCCAGAACACAGCCATGGGGTTGGTTCTCTTTCTCCCCCATGAGATTGGAGCTGTAATCTGTGGCCTGTACCCCCACCCCCCCTCTCATGTCATTCCCTGCCACCATCGTATTATGCCATCACAAAATACAGCCTCCACCTCCACCTATCACCCCATGTGGAGTTCGTACAGAAGTGGGGAATGGGTTGTGAGGTGCTGGAAATGTGAGCATTCTAAGATGTTTGTGTGGTAAATTCTGCACAGATGAATTGTGGCCGGGAGAAGTTGTCATGGCAGTCAAGGGTGAAAGGAAAAAGTAAAGAGGAAGAGAATGACTCCAATCACTGTAATAACTTATCCAGCTGCAGAGGGCCTGTGTACAACTGCAAGTCATTATGTGGTGCTTGCATCTGGTCATGGTCTGGCAGTATTATTTGGTCCTTATATAGTGGTCTCATTGGCATGTAACATAATGTGCCACAATGAAACACAGTGCATCACCATCAGCCAAATCTAAAATATACAAAAAGCTTTACCACAATATGCTACATATAAAACTACTAAATAATAGTCATACAGTTACCAAATAACACTGCTACACCAATCAGAATCCCAAGACCACTAAGACCACATTTCACCAGCACACAGTGACCGAATAATACTACCACACCATGACCACATATCACCACATAAGTGACCAAAATACAGAAAACACCGTTGACCCATATCACCAGCACATAGTGACTGAATAATACAAACTGACCATTACTGAATACAAACCATATACTTCAACAATATTACCAACATACAGTGGTGGATACCCGCTGAACACAGGCTCTGCACACATATAAATGGTTACAGTAAAGTTTATCTAGGGGACTCACGGGAGACGTCTCTGAAGAGTTGTTCTCTTTCTCTTCTTCTTCTCCTCCATCTGTCCCAGACGCCATGAAGACTACTCCGACTCTTCACTGTAAATTTACAAAACAAATATCTTAAAAACTCCCCCCTTTATCAGCTTTTTTCCAACCAATTCTTAACTCTATACAAACTCCCCATCTATCATCTCATATGGTAGCCATGTAAGCCCCTGTAGCCTTTGTAGTAGCCCCCTATACCCAAAGGTAGTAGCCCACTGTAGCCAGTAGTACCCCCTGTAGCCATTGATACCCCCTGTAGCCAATTGATGCCCCCCTGTAGCCATTGAATTCCCCCCTGTACCATTTTGATGCCCCCGTTATCAGTACATGCCCCCTGTAGCCAGTGATCCCCCCTGTAGCCAGAGATGCCCCCCTTGTAGCTAGTGTGCCCCCATTGTACCATAGTACCCCTGTAGCCAGTAGATGCCCCGTTATCAGTAGATGCCCCTGTAGCCAGTGATGCCCCCTGTAGCCAGTAGATGCCCCCTGTAGCCAGTAGATGCCTCCCTTGTAGCCAGAGATGCCCCCTTATAGCCAATGATGCCCCCCTTGTAGCTAGTTTTGCCCCCATTGTAGCCAGTGATGCCCCCTTCTAGCCAGTGATGCCCGCCCTGTAGCCAGTGATGCCTACCCCTGTAGCCAGAGATGCCCACCCCTGTAGCCAGTATGCCTCCATTGTAGCCAGTGATGCCCCCCTTGCAGCCAGTGATGCCCCCCTGTAGCCAGTAAATCCCCCTTGTAGCCAGTGTGCCCCCATTATGGCCAGTGTGCCCCCATTATAGGCAGTGTGCCCCCATTATAGCCAGTGTGCCCACCTTTTTGGCGCCAGTGTGCCTCCATTGTAGCCAGGATGCCCCCTTGTAGCCAGTGTGCCCTCATTGTAGCCAGGATGCCCCCTTGTAGCCAGGATGCCCCCTTGTAGCCAGGATGCCCCCTTATAACCAGTGTGCCCCCCTTGTAGCCAGGATGCCCCCTTGTAGCCAGTGTGCCCACCTTGTAGCCAGGATGCCCCCCTTGTAGCCAGGAATGCCCCCTTGTAGCCAGTGTGCCCCCTTGTAGCCAGTGTGCCCCTTGTAACCAGTGGCCCCCCTTGTAGCCAGGATGCCCCCATTGTAGCCAGGATGCCCCCCATTTAGCCAGGATGCCCCTCTTGTAGCCATGTCCCCCCCTTGTAGCCAGTGTGCCCACCTGTAGCCAGGATGCCCCTCTTGTATCCAGTTTCCCCCCCTTGTAGCCAGTGTGCCCCCCTTTAGCCGGGAAATGCCCCCATTGTAGCCAGGATGCCCCCTTTGTAGCCAGTATGTCCCCCTTGTAGCCAGTGTGCCCCCTTGTAGCCAGTGTGCCCCTCTTGTAGCCAGGATGCCCTTCTTGTAGCCAGTGTGCCCCCCTTGTAGCCAGTGTGCCCCTCTTGTAGCCAGGGTGCCCCTCTTGTAGCCAGGATGCCCCTCTTGTAGCCAGTGTGCCCCTCTTGTAGCCAGTGTGCCCACCTTGTAGCCAGGATGCCCCCCTTGTAGCCAGGATGCCCCCTTGTAGCCAGGATGCCCCTTGTAGCCAGTGTGCCCCTCTTGTAGCCAGTGGTGGCCCCTGTAAAGAAATTTAAATAAAATAACAAAAGAGTAACTCACCTGGTCCGCCCTCCCGGTCCGGAGCTGCTCAGCAGTGGGAGCTGCAGAGCGGTGTAAGCATTGTGACGTCATCACGCTCTTACGCTGAAACGCAGCTCCCAGGGGTCTCCTGGGCCGGCAGAGCTGCTGCCGAGGGGATGTAGCGTCGCAGGGGGCGCGGTGAGACTGTGCACCCCCTGTGACGCCAATACAGGGAGGAGTCAGGACGGGAACAATCCCTCCCCCTCCTCCCTTCAGCTGCTGGCTCTGCGCGACTGTTTTTAAAACAGTCGCGCAGAGTCAGGGGCGCTCCTCCAGGCGGCAGGGCGGCCGCGGCGCCCCCCTCGGGTGAGCGGAGCCTCGGCGCCCCGGGCGACCGCCCGCCCTGCCTGCCCCTAGGAACGGCCCTGCCCGTCCCTAGGAACGGCTCTGCCCGCCCCTAGGAACGGCCCTGCTCATTGGGATTAATGGTCTTGGTATTGTGGGATTTTTTTTAGTAACAGTATGACGGTAATACCAGTATTTATGATATATTTGCTCCATGTATAGGTGTATTATTTGGTAACTATTATTTAAAACATATTACACTATGATACATTAATGAGGCTTTTTAAGAGGCAACTGTCAGTACTAACTTTATTTTACAGTGAACTGCTGAGGTTGTGGACACGATCTATGTGGAAAACGCTGACAATTAGTGACCGGAACATAGGTTTTTTGTGAACTCAGCCCTTCTGCACAAAATGTAACACATTTAATATTGGCAGTGCGTAGCTTATGAAGTAAGTTGCATCTGGTGTGGTTTATTTAGCATTTGCTTTTTTGCCAAGAATGTTGGCATTTCTGAACCTGCACAGTTTGTGAACTGTTCTCATGCTAATATGGTGAAAGTTTATTGTGAGCGAATAAATGGCACCATTACAAATAAGGGTCATGGAAGGTACAGAGTACCATGCGCTATTGATATGAGAGGTGAATGTCAGCTACAAAGATGCGCAAGGGTGGACCAACATACTATGGTGGAGCACTGCACTGCCAAAATGAACCAGAAGACTAACAGATATGTCTAAGCAACAGCATATGGGGCTCCGAAGTAGACTGATGGTCACTGCACAGTTGCAGTATCGGAATTGGACCTCTGCTGATTGGCAAATGGTTACCAATGATGAGTCATTTTGTGCTACATCCAACGAATGGACATTGGTGAGTCAGATGTGAAACATCAGAGAACGAACACCCTGCAACCATTGCTGGAAGAACTCAAGCTCTTATCAATCGACTTCAGGCCTTAACAACCGGCTTAACGACCGACTGTAGTCCCGGAGTCGATTGATAAGCTCTTATCACTCGACTTGAGGTCTTAACAACTGGCTGAACAACTATTAGCGACTTCCCAATGCAGTAAGTTTTACGTCCCCAGTGTAGGTAGTAGGGTCCCCCAGTAAGTTAGATGTTCCCCAAAAGGTGGATATATAGTTTATATATCTCCCAGTAGGTAGGTGTATAGGTTATATGTCCCCCCAATAGGTATATAGGCAGGTTATAGGTCCCCCAGCACACATATAAGTAGCTTATTTGTCCCCCAGCATATATATAGGTAGCTTATAGGTCCCCCAGCACATATATAGGTAGCTTAAAGGTCCCCCCAGCACATATATAGGTAGCTTATAGGGCCTCCAGCATGTACATAGGGCTAATTAAAAAAATAACAGTACTCACCTTTCCTTGCTCCCTGACGCCGTCGCTGCTCCCGGTCTTCCCTCACAGGTGGCATGATGACACGGATTTTGGCGGCGCCAGGGACGAGCTGAAGATGGCAGCTTTCTGGTCTGGGGAATGACTTCATGGACCCATTCATCCATTTGGAAGGCACTTTTAAATGATTTGGGTATGAATACATCCTTGCAGATCGTGTACACACATACACTCACCGGCCACTTTATTAGGTACACCTGTCCAACTGCTTGTTAACACTTAATTTCTAATCAGCCAATCACATGGCGGCAACTCAGTGCATTTAGGCATCTAGACATGGTCAAGGACAATCTCCTGCAGTCAAAAACCGAGCATCAGTATGGGGAAGAAAGGTGATTTGAGTGCCTTTGAACGTGGCATGGTTGTTGGGTGCCAGAAGGGCTGGTCCTGAGTATTTCAGAAACTGCTGATCTCCTGGGATTTTCACGCACAACCATCTCTAGGGTTTACAGAGAATGGTCCGAAAAAGAAAAAAACATCCAGTGAGCGGCAGTCCTGTGGGCGGAAATGCCTTGTTGATGCCAGATGTCAAAGGAGAATGGGCAGACTGGTTCGAGCTGATAGAAAGGCAACAGTGACTCAAATAGCCACCCGTTACAACCAAGGGAGCAGAAGAGCATCTCTGAACGCACAGTACGGCGAACTTTGGGGCAGATGGGCTACAGCAGCAGAAGCCCCACACCGGGTGCCACTCCTTTCAGCTAAGAACAGAAACTGAGGCTCCAATTTGCCCAAAGCTCATCAAAATTGGACAGTAAAAAGATTGGAAAAATGTTGCCTGGTCTGATGAGTCTCGATTTCTGCTGCGACTTTTCGGATGGTAGGGTCAAAATTTTTGCGTCAACAACATGAAAGCATGGATCCATCCTGCCTTGTATCAACGGTTCAGGCTGGTGGTGGTGGTGTCATGGTGTGGGGAATATTTTCTTGGCACTCTTTGGCCCCTTGGTACCAATTGAGCATCGTTGCAACACCTTGTGGAATCTATGCCACGAAGAATTGAGGCAGTTCTGAAGGCAAAAGGGGGTCCAACCCGTTACTAGCATGGTGTACCTAATAAAGTGGCCGGTGAGTGTACATGCTGATGACTTCCCTGGGGCAGATAGGATCTTCCAGCAAGACAATGCCACATGTCACATGGATAGAAATGTCCGACATTGGAAGAGCCTCCTAATTCCCCAGACTTGAACCCAATTAAAAATCTGTTCATCCACCTTGATCTTTGTGTTTGCTCTACAGATCCTCCCCCTCCCCCCCTGCCACAGCTGTGTGATACAGTCAGCAAGGCTCCATTTACCTGTAACAACTCTCCAGGACCTTATTGAGTCACTCCCACCGTCTAGCTGCTGTCTGTGCTTCACACTGCCGCTACTATGGACGTTAGCTGGTGGTCATAATTATGTGACACATGATATATAAAGTACTGTTTGTGAGGGAGGGCAGGCATTATCCATAGCAGCCAATCAGAGCTCAGCGTTCATTTTTCCAGAGCAGTATCAGAGATGAAAGCTGAGCTCTGATTGGTTGCTATGGAGAACAATAACAGTCTTATTGTTAGACAATCAGATAGAAGAGACCATTTGTTCTTTCTAAAGGACCGGAGTAACCTGCAGCCGACTTCAGCCATGCTGAGTCCAATTGTATATGTCCATATAATCCGTTTCCTGTTACATGTAATTATTTTATTCCAAAGAGAAGAGCCCTGCGAATCTGAGTCATGCATCAGAACGGTATTGGGGAAGCGATTCGCTTTAATGATGGCAGCAGAGTTTTTTGTAGGGATGTTGATAGCTATATTGTGGGAACAGGTAAGGACATGCAGACAGCAAGGAGATACATTTAAGAATCAAATAGATTTGGTCAATATGGTAAAAGGCAATCAAAGGTGTCAACACT
The DNA here is from genome assembly GCA_025379985.1 of Phyllomedusa bahiana. Classification (NCBI taxonomy): domain Eukaryota; kingdom Metazoa; phylum Chordata; class Amphibia; order Anura; family Hylidae; genus Phyllomedusa; species Phyllomedusa bahiana. The sequence goes on from JAODAL010027440.1 coordinate 44,407, forward strand.
TCATGGAGATACAGGAACAGTAGGCCGCAGAAAAATGGGGCTTATAGATGGGCATAATATATTTAGACCAACTACTTTAATATCCGACCTTAGACCCCTGAATATGTTCAGCCCACATATTGATATCAGACCAGGGATAGGACAAGCTTTTTTGGTGCCCAGACCATAATGGGATGGATGGTATGCGGAATGCACCATCCATCTGCCTAAAATGTATCACTATAATGAATAGACCATTATGCAGTCACAGCTATCAGCCGTGGTACAACTTGTAAGACTACGTTCACACAGCGTTTTTTGGTGCATTTTTGGGATGTATTAAGAGTAATCCGCCCCCCAAAAATCATCAGAAACGACTCAAGTATTTTCGTCACATACTCTTTTGGATCCGTTCAAAGATTTGACATGTCAATTCTTGATCCGTTTGATGCAGCTGGGAGCGTGTTGGATGTGTTTTGGATGCGATTTACTCAGCACTTTTGAATGTGTTTTTTTGGATCCAAAACTGATCCAAAAACGGATCCAACATGCCGTGTGAACACACCCTAATAACTGAACAAAGAATTGACAGACATTCAGTATCATTTGTTCGTAGGGATTCTGCGCTTCCAGCAAGGAAAAAGCGCTTTTTTGGTGCTGAGACTTTCAGTGCCAAAATACGTTGTGTTAACCTAGCTCAAAAGACTTAGGCTGTTTTCACACATTGCAGAAATGCTGCTTATAGATCATTTTTTTCCCATGGTTTCCCCAAATTGTTTAAACAAATTCTGCAGTTTTGCCCCACTTTCGGAAAACTGCATTATCAGGGCGACAGGTAACATATCTGTGGCTGCTATTGTACATTTCCCACTATGAGCTTTACTATAGGCAAAACAGCTGCTATGGGGGTCATTGTACCTTTTTTATAGAGAATAACAAGTTTGTTGCTTTCTTGCTATCTAGCACTAATTAGGATCTCTGATATATGGTGCTATTATTTATACTTTAATTATTTCAATATTTGCTGTTGGTTCATATTTTCGTTATTAGGTGGTCAGGTCTATTTTATTTTGCTATGGGACCCTATGAATGCTACATATATCCTTGTTTCCCACCATTGCACAATAGCGAAAAATATTGTCATTTGTGTAAATCTGTATGTGGATGACAAATTAGAATTACATAATAATATAAAGTGTTTTATTTTTTGTAAACAGGAAAGGAGGCGCCAACAAAGCGTGACTACCTGTAACACAAGTACAAAGGTTACACGGAAAGAACCAGACAATAGTCTTAAGCTGCGGGACACATCTGAAAAAGAAGGAAAAAAAGATTGAGAATACCGTCATAATTCTCACAAAATGCAGTTTACATTTTAAAATAAAGCATGATTATTCCATAAGTCTATAAATTGGTATAATGATATATTGCTCTGTGGAACAATTGGTCATAGTGAGTTATGTTTCTTCACAACGTTCTAGATTTATATTAACCTTTAGGGTATGTCCACACAATGTACTGCGGTGCATACTGTACACACCGCAGTACATCAGGCGTCTCCGGAGCTCGCGCTAATCTGCGCATACCCCCACGGTGCGGATGGGGGGGGGGGGCGTTCGCGGCAGACTGCTGGCCCCACAGACTTGCATTACTCGCGGCGCGTATTCACCGCAAATAATTGACATGTCACTTAACTCCCTGTGCGTACAATATGATTGTATTGTACGAGCGGGGAGAGGAGGTGTAATCCATAGTTGTCTATGAGAGTTATGAATAACCGTAATTATGTGGCGCATTTTGCCGCGTATTTCTTGGCGTCCTGCGCTTAATACGTGGGGAAATATGCCCCATAATTACGGTTATTCATAGCTCTCATAGAGCCGTGTGAACATACCCGGAGTTAGTGTGAGTGCATGCTCTTGTGTGACATTTCCCCTTCAGTGATTTTATGTTCTACTAGGACCTTTCCTTTCCATCTCTATAGTGTGTCTTGAGTTCAAGACCTGCTATAGGCAATTAACAATACTTGCCAACTCTCCCGGGTTGTGTGGGAGACATGGCTGTCGGAGGCTTTTTAAGAAGAATGGCACTGGTATTGCATCATGAAACACTGCTTTAGCACCACTGACGGCAGGAGGTGGTCCCCATAGCTAGGTTATAAAGTCTAGTTGAAGGGCTCACGTTTTTTTTGGCATCTGGACACTACCTGAGTACCTCTACTCCCCACTCCCAATTATCTTTCATCCAACTTTCCCCAACGGTGGCACCTTCTTTCTGGGTGCCATTTGTGGGGGACGAGTTTTCACCCAGCTTTACTGAATGCTAGATAGGCTATCCAGCTTCCAGGAAAGCTGTGTGGCACCCATTTTCCACATGTAGTACCTAGTTTTCAGAAGACTGGGTGGGGTATGGGGTGTCAAACAGCTTTACCGTATATTGTATAGTCTATCCAGCCTCCAGTAAAGCTAGGTGACACTCCATTCTGCCACAGGGGGGCACCCAGTTTTCTTATTATAAAAAGCTGGGTGCCACCTGTGGGGGATGGTCATCACACCCTTCCTGGACGCTTGATAAGTTATCCAGCATCTGTATATGTATGAAATGTTTCTGTTTATTTGCTGGTTTCTCTTTTGGTCTGCTTCGGATTCGGTGGACTATGTCAGATCAGCCTTGGATCTATTTTTAATAAAATGGTTAAAGAGGGCTGGTGTTGGGGAGTATTTATTTAAATAATTTTATATTTATATTTTATATGTTTTATATTTCTTTCCCATATAATGTCAGTGTTAGTAATGGAGATGTCTGTCCAATTCTATTGCTGGGGCTTAGTGTCAGCCAGTGGTGATTTTTGTCACCCCATGTTGGACACTAACTTCCTCTCACTATTATCCCAGTACCCAACACAACAAGGGTACTGGGAAGAGCTGGGTTACCATCAGAAGTGGACCCTCTAATGTGATGGTCAACATCTGGGGCAGCTGTGGGCTGGTATTTTTTAGGATGGGAAGTGTCCAATATCCATTGACCTTCCAATCCTGATAGCATCAGGCTGCAGCTGTTGGTTTTATCTTGGCTGGCTATAAAAAATGGGGGGACGCCCACATCTTTTATTTATTGAAAATCTGAAAATAGTCAACCACTCTAATCAATAAATAAATAATTTAAAAATAACGGCATGAAGTCCTCCTCAATTTTTGTAACCAGCCAAGGGAAACACAACAGCTACATGCTGATGCCATCAGGATGGGAAGTTTCATGGATATTGGTTCCTTCCTATCCCAAATTATCAGCCCTCAGTTGCCCCAGAAGCGGACCTTTACTTTAGAGGGTCCATTTCTGACAATAATCCAGCTCTTCCCAGTACCTCTGGTTTGTTGAGTATTAGGGTGATAGTGACAAGGGGCTAGCATCAGCCTTACAGCAAAAACACTACTTGGTGAAGCCAAGCCCCAGAGATAGTAATGGAGAGGTGCCTGTCAGATACCTCAATTATTAGCACCAGAATTTAATGTTGAAAAAAAGCCAAACAGATTTTAAAAATTATTTTTAATTTAAATAAACCTCCACCAAATCCCTTTTTTGCCCAAAATTTAAATTAGAGAAATGGTCTGATGTAGTTAAAATGAGTGATAAAAAGGCCAAAACAGAAAAACTGGTTTAAAAATAAAAAAAATAAAAAAAAACATGATATAAACAAACTCCATCCCTCCCCCTCCTGAAATAAGTTTGCGGTAAATCTCTGAGGGTACAAGGGACAGAGTTCAGGCCGCACAATAAGATCCTGAGGGGTACAAGTTTAATTGGCCCAAAACAATCCCCGGGGGAAATTTGGCCCGTTCTGCACCCTCCCCCAAAAGGGAAAATTGAAACCTGAAAAATTGTGCTCGTGCTCCTTTTTTCCACTATTGTGTTATGAAAGCCTACGCCAAAAACAAAAATAAAACCCCCCAAAAATTTCCCCCCAAAAAACCCACCCCACCACCCTCCACTCCTAAACCCCCACCTATCACCACATGGGAAATTGTACAGAAGTGGGCCAGGGGAGGTGGGGAAAATTTGTAATTCTAAGATGTTTTTTTGGTTTGGAACAGAGGGAAAAAGGGGAAAGGAAAAAAAGCCCAAACCCCCCATCAGAGAAGACATTTTTCTTCAGAGCCTGTATAAAACCTTTGGTACCTACCACAATGGAAAAGGGAAAAATAATTATTTGATCCCTTGCGTTTTTGGAAATTTTGGGCCCACTAAACCAAAGACATGAACAGTCTATTTTTTAAGGGGTAGTTTAAAATTTTAAAAATTGAGAGATAAAATACCCAAAAATTTAAAAATCCGGGAAAATCAAAATTTTAAAAATTTTATTTGCATTTTGCTGAGAGAAAAAAGTATTTTTAATCCCCTAAAAAACCCATTAAGGCCCCTCCCAAAATTTGGGATGCCCCTAATCAACCTGTTACCTGCATTAAAGAAACCTGTTTTAAATAGTCATATTTATTAAAAAAAAACAACTGTACACAGACTCAATTAATCAGTCAGACCAGAGCAAGAACTTTCTAAGGATGTCAGGGAAAGTAAAAACCCTGCACAAAGTTAAATGGGCTCAAAACCAAAATTAAGCCCCTCGGGGATGAGCCAACTGTTGGGGGTTAGTTAAAAAATGGAAAAAAACAAAAAATGACTGCCCATGATATTACTTTGATCGGGGCCCCCAAATGAAAAATCCCCCCTCGTGGGGTATACTTGATCATGAAAAAGGGTGGAGATCAGCCTAAACAACCGGGGGAAAAATTTTAATGACCTAAAGGCAGCTGGGTTTCACGTCACTAAAAAAAACCTTTGATAACCCCTTTAGGGCGTAATTTAAAAAATTCTGCAGTGCACACAAGGTCCCCCTGCTCAAGAAGGCACATGTGCAAGTTTGTATGAAGTTTGCCAATGAACACCTGGATGATTCTGTGAGTGATTGGGAGAAGGGCTGTTTTTAAAATGAGGGCAAAAAAAAACAGCCTTTGGCTTTAAACTCAACTCAACCCTACTACAAAGGGCCCCCAAAAAAGATCTCAGGCCCGGGAAGAGGTTTCTTTTCTAGCCTTTTGAATTTTTTTTTTCAGAGTGGGTTTTTTTCTTTCCACTTTTTTTCCCGGGTTGGGATGGTAGGGGGTGTGCGGCTGAGGTCAGCTCCTACTAGTTTTCCAAAAGTCTCTGCAGTGAAAGGGAGGTTTCCCTTTGGGCCGATTCCCAAAAACCTCAGGGATCCCAAATTTTGCTTTCCTTCAGTCAATAGTTTCTTTACGGTGGTTTTGGCAGTCATATTGGTAAAATGGGGAGGTTCAGGCCCTCCTGAGAACATATCTCCACCATAGAACATCTTGTTGTAATGCAAGGGGGGGATTCGGGACCACCGCAAGCGATGATAGTTAAGCCCAAACCAGGGAGCGGAGTTAATAGCCCCCGGTTTTTTACCAGAGCCCCCCGCAAAGCGGGGTGGGCCTTTCGCGGGTAGGCCCACCCGGTCGCTTCCCTGAGTACTTTTCTTGCCCATGGCGGCCGGGGGACAGGTGGTACAAAAAATTTTAATCCAGAGGCGTAGTCGGGGACAGGCAGAAGGGCAGGGCAGGCAGCCCGAGGTTCAAAAGGTCAGAGACAGGCAGAAAGTCAGGGCAGGCGGGAAAAAAAGGCAAAGGGCAGGAAGCGTAACAAAACGGGTGGTTTCAACCCGGGGAGACTTTCGGACCCCCAACACTCTCTAAAGTTTTGAACAAAAACCAACGGGGGGGCAGAGATTTCTGGGGGCGTGTTCCTTAAAAAAGAAAACCCGCGCCCGGGAAAAGACCAATTTTCCGGGAAAGCGGCCCTTTAAAAATTTCCCGAGAAGCTGTCCGCGCGCCCCAAGCAGCGGGGACCCCGCACCCGGGGCCGGGACAGGGAGGCGCAAACCCTTCCAGGAAAACGTGGAAAAGGGGAAGTGAGCCCGCGCTGGGACCCCGGGGGAGCAGGGGGATGGTAGCCCATTGTACTACAAACTTATATAATGCCCTTGATTTTAAACAAAGCTATTTTTTCTTTCCTCTAAATCCATCTTGTGTATCTCTGCTCCCAATTCTCCAAACTTTTCCTTTCCTTCTGGCTTTTCGATTTGGGAAAATTGCCCTCAACAGGTTAACCCCTGATTCAATGCATCTTGCCCTTTGGGTTTTCATCTCTTCTCTTCCTCTCTATTCTTTTCCTTCTTTCTTCTCACATTCCCTTAAATTCTTCTCACCTCTTCTTTCTTCTCCCCCTTCCCCTTCCTTTATCCCCCCCCCACCGCTCCCTTCTTTTTCTCACCTTCTCCTTCTTTCTTCTCTGCTCTGGTCAGCTCATATACAGCCACTCCTGCTTCCTCTCGAATCTCTGGGAAGAGAGCTGCAGCCTTTCAGCCAAGTCTGCTCTGTAGGTGCCATCTGCTTTCTCTGTCTCTATTCTTCCATGGACTTTGGGTCTTCAAACAGCCACTTGAGCTGGCAATTGGAGAGCATGCATCAGAGTCTGAACGGCTTCTTGATTCTTGATGGGCGTTCCACTAGCTGTCTGGAAACCTTGCAGGGCTCACTTCAGGCTAAAATCATTGGCTACTCTGTACATGTAGGCTGAGTCAGTGTATATGTTCACTGTCTTCTCTTCGGCGAGCTTACAAGCTTCCGTTACAGCTCAGAGTTCACCTTCTTGGGCTGACATTCTCGAAGGTAAAGATATGGCCTTCACTGTTTCTTGCAAGGTAACCACAGCAAATCCTGTATGGAATCACCCTTGATCATCCACATATCTAGATCCATCTGTGAAGAAGACATAGTCTGGGTTCTCCAACTTGGATGTAGAGACAATAGGAAGATGGGAGGTTCCAGCCTCCATTTGTTCAAGACAGTCATGAAGAGGTTCATCCGCGGCAGTCTGGTTTTCATCTGTGGTAGACTGATCTTCATCTTCCCCCCTTGAAAGAGAAAGCATAGTGGCTGGGTTGAGAGTAGTACATCTCTTCAAAGTGACATTTTCAGGCATCAGTAATGAGCATTGTATACAGAGGTGGCGCTGTTTACTTAGATGAGGTTGCTGTGACTGTTTCAGGATCCCTTGCAGATCATGAGCAGCCAAAACATTGACTGTATGGCCTAAAATGATGTCTTGAGTTTTTTCAAGAAGAACTTGTGCAGTAATGACAGCTCTGAGGCAAGTAGGGCAGTCCACGCAACAGGATCCAACTTGCAAGAATAGTATCCAAGAGGTCTTATACGCTCTCCATGTTTCTGTGCCAAGACTCCAGAAGCGTGGCCATAGTCTTCAAATAAGAAGAGGTTGAAAGGCTGTGAGTAGTCTGGGATTCCTAGAGTCCGGCTTGTAGGAAAGTTTTTTCAGAGTTTGAAAACAGTCCTGTGCTGAAATTTGGACACTGAAGAATGCATAGCAGAAACCATAGACTGTGAAGTAGGCGGCTGAAGAAGGCACTTGGTTGAAAAGGATGTGAGCGTTATGTCAAAGTTCAGGATGGGTGGCCTGATGTGGAGAAAACATGAAAAGCGCAGGAACAGCTTGAAGAGCGCAAGTTAGAAACAATATATTTTTCTGCACATCAAAAAAACACTTTTGAAAAAAATTAGCATAGGTGCACACTGGTGGGCTGTAACATACATACACATTCCAATATCAGTAGCACACTATCAACTAAAGAAACTATGAAAGGGGATATAGGGATTTTTGAAAAAGCATTTCTGCTATCTAGAATACATCTAAAAACTTTTGAAGTTCTTAGTTCACACTTTTGATCGAAACTGCTTAAGCCACCTCAGAACTTCAACAGGACCTCAGGCAGGTGGTCCTAAACTATTGTTACTTCTCGTTTGGGTCCTATTCAGACCTCCATAATCCAGAGAATGAAGGTACCAACTTACAAGTTACACTGCACTGAATTAAAAGCCTGTGAAGGTGGGTGGAGTGCAAAAAACGAAAATGGAGGCAGCCACTCCTCCACATACAGACTAGAAACAATATATGGTTCTGCACATCAAAAAAACACTTTTGAAAAAACATAAGCAAAAATGATTTTGGAATATGTATGAAGAGTGACTTCATGTGGAATAGGAGTGTCAAAATCCAAGTACATTCCAGAAGAATCATATATGATAGTAGCATTCATCTTCTGTAGAAGGTCGGCCCTGAGGAGATTAGTTGGGCAAGTAGGAGAGACAAGTAGTCTGGACAGCACTCCGTGTTGTCCAACCGGTACAGAGTAGGTCAAGCGAGTTTGGGTTGGTCGTCCATCCACTCCAATGCATTAAATGTAATCAGGAGAAAGTATGACGTCCGGTGGACTGTCAGAAGTTTTTAGAACCGATCTGGCTGCACCTGTGTCTACAAGGAAAGGAAGTTGGTGGCCATTAATTTGAAGATTGACGGTCAATACGGGTGCAGAATGACTAACAGTGGTGTTCTCTGAAGCATTGAGAAAACCGGTAGACATAGGCTTGCTGGAATCCTATGGATGAGGACATTAAGAGGTGTCCTGAGGTTGGAAATGTGAATAAGACGCATCTTGAGGATATGCTTGTTTATATTGACTATGTGTCACGGCGCACGTTTCCACCGTGAAGCAGCCAGGCACGGTAGGGGTTAATCCCTCTAGTCAGTCGACACACCCAGGGAGAAGCGGGGCTGATGAGCTTAGGAGTGACAGCTCAGCTCCTAATCAGGTCAGAAAGTGTGTTGCACTGGCCAATAGGAGGGCCTGGAGGCTGCACCAGTCTGCTGGGGCAGGCTCTGGGTTCCTCGTTTAAACTCCCTCACTTCTCTCAGTCTTTGCCTGAGAAAGGTTTCCCCTTGCTACTTCCTGTGTTTTTCCCGTTTTGGTAATTGCTCTCCTGATCCTTTACCTCGGCTCGCTTCCTGACCTCGCCTTTGCCTCCGACTTTGTACTGCGCTCCTGACCATGTTTGGACCCCGGCTTGCTTTTTGACTATTCTTTTGGCTAACGTTTCTTGGCAAATACGTTCCCGTACTGTGACTGAAACCCCGGGTGTTGGACTTTTAGTTTCCCTGACGGTGAAATTTGCACCGTTGGGGGTGTGTCCAGTTCCCCGGTCTGCCCCCCTAGGGCCCCCACACCCAAAAGGGGAGGCAGGGACAGTGGGCTGGGTGGCCCCGTCAGGGCCCCCCTGCACCTCCCTTTTCGTTTTACTTTTTCAGGTCGGAAAAACCTTTTCTGCTCTCCCCCTCGCTTTTTGAACCACATGATTAAAACCCCTGGTAGAGCAGATGCAGGGGGTTACCCCCGTAGTCCCCGGATTGGCACTGAGGGTTTCAGAGCAGGAGGTTACCCTAAATCAGAGTGTTACTGTATTTTTTTTGGCCCCCCCATGGAACCTCCTATTCAGTTTCCTGATGATTTCAGGCAACCCGAAGGGCCCTTTTTGAACCCTTTAGAGAGGGAGGGCGCCTTTTATTTTAAAGGGTTTCCCCCCACTACCTCGGGGGAATTTAGGAGCAGAAATTTGGGAAATTGTTTTTGTCCCTACTTTGGGTTTTCCCCCCCAGGAGTGGGCATTTTCGTTTTCCCCCTGAATCGCCCCGGGAATTTTTTTTCTGGGGGACAATGTTTTTTTTGCCTCTTTTAAAACATACTTTTTTATGACCCCCGATAGGGGAAAGCTGGGGCTGGGGCTAAGCTGAACCCCTTGAGGCAGGGTTAAAAAGGGGCGTGGAGGAGTATTGCTCCGAAATTTTTGCCGTTTGGGGTGTTCTGTTGGGTGGAACGACCGCTCTTAGATGTCAAAAGGGCCTTTCCGGGGGCGGGGGGGGCGTGCCCTTCCCCCCCGGGGGCCGCTACCCGAGGGGGGGGCTTTCGGCCCCGCCCCAACCCCCCCGGGGGGGAAACGCCCCTGACTCTGCGGGATGTTTTTATAACAGTCGCGCAAAAAGCCAGCAGCTGCAGGGGCAGGGAAAGGGGCCCGGGCGGATCGTTCCCATCCCCGACTTTCCTTTCCCCCGTATCAGCGTCGGGAGGGGGCCCCACAGCTTTCCCCCGCCCCCTGCGACGCTGGGGGGTTTTCTCGGCTTTCCATCTCTGCCGCCAGGAGACCCCTGGGAAACTGCGTGCGCGTTTAAACGGGTGTTTGGGGTTTTCACGTTTGCTTACACGCTCTGCAGTCCCATCGCAATAGCTCCGGACCGGGACGCGAGGACTGAGGGGGAGTTTCTTTTTTTTTTATTTTATATTTAGTTACAGGGGCATCATGGCTACAAAGGGGGGGGATCCTTTTGGTTTGGGGGGCAAAAAAGGGGTACAAAGGGGGGCAAAACTGGCTACAGGAGGGGGGGGTTTTTAACGGGGTTCGGGGAAGGGGGCCTTTACTGGCTACAGAGGGGGGGGATCACGGGGTTCTTTGGGGGGGAAACCTGGCTACATGGGGGGGCCCTCAAAATGGGCTACGAGGGGGCAAACTTGGCTTGGGGGCATTCCACTGGCTAAATCAGGGGCCCAATTTACTGGCTACAAAGGGGGCTTTACTGGCTATTGGAGGGGGCAAACACTGGCTACAGGAGGGGCA
>JAODAL010027441.1:0-54958 GCA_025379985.1 Phyllomedusa bahiana
TAAGGGCGGTTCACACGGTTTTTCAAGCCGTAATTGCGGGACGTATTTCATCCGCAATTCTGGCTTGAATAAGGGGCGGGCCGGGGGCGCAGCTTCCCGGCCCCATAGACTTGCATTATCCACGGCACGTATTCCGCCGGGATAATGTGCATGTCACTTTCTCCCCGCCCGGCGGATCCGCCGAGCGGTAGGAGAGACAGAATTCATAGTTCTCTATGAGAACTGTGGATTACCGTAGTTACTGGGACAGATTGGAGCCGTACTGCAGAGCAAATACAGCACGCAGTACAGCTCCAATCAGTCCCAGAATAAGCCGTGTGAACGGCCCCTAAGGGTATGTTCACTTTGATTATCCCCAGCATGTAACTTCTTTCACTCAGCATGCAATATGCATTGGGGAGGACGGATGTAATTCATAGCTCTCTTCATGAATTACCTCTAGCTACAGGCCGTATTTACGGTCATATTGCAGCATAATTATGCCCTGAAATAGTCTAAAAGATGCCATGTGAACGTACCCTAAGGCTATATCTCCACTACACACTATTACAATCGTATTTTCGGTGCCTTTAGCATTTTAAAAGCGCCGCTGATACGATCGTTCCTGCGGCCCCATAGACAGCAATAGAAAAGACGAGCTGCAGTCTACACAGCTCGTCTTTCTCTGCCCGTCTTCTGGCGCCAGGGTATTATACAACATGTTGTATAATACGCCGGCGCTTCCCATACAATACAATTTTATGGGCGACATCAGGAAAACGAGAAGCGACCGCGGTTTTTGTACAAAGTGTGACAAAAGCCACGGTCCTGCATCAGAGAAAAAACAGCCGCTTTCGGCCCGTTTTTGTCCAATGCAGTGTAGACATAGCCTAAGAGCAATATGGCTGATCTCTATCTCTGAAAAATACAGCAATATTCTGAATTTTTTTTGTTTTTCATCTCTGCTTTTCAAAAGCCACAACTTTGTTTTCAGCTACATAAAGGCTTGTTGTTTCAGGACAAGATGTAGTTGTTAATAAAATCATTGACTATACCATATAATGTACAGGGATATATCCCAAAAATGGATGGGGTAAATCGTTTAAAAGAAACACAACTGCGGAATTTTTGTGGGTGTTTTACTTTATGGTGTTCACTGTTCGACATGAATGACGTTATCTGTATTCTGCAGGTCAGTACAATTTTGGAGATGGCAAATTGATATAGTTTTCATTATGTTTTACCACTGTAAAAAAAAAAAATAACAAACAAAAATTTGCTTTGTATTTTATGCGACCAACAATTTTTTTTTCTTCTGTTATAACTGTGTGATGGTTCATTTTTGCAGTGTAAGTTCTAGTATTCTATTTTTATTGTTACCAATTTGAAGTATTTGTGACTTTCTGATAACTGCAGTATGTACGCTTGTCATTGAGCTTCTATTAGGGTGCTTTCCCGTTTTTGGTGCATTTTTTGTGCAGAAACGTACAACATTAAGGGTATGTTCACACGCCGTCTTTTAGATGCGGGTTTGGATCCGTGTTTCGGACCCTAAACGGACCCAAACCTGCATCTAACAATGTGCAGTGTGATTTCCACTGCTTTCAATGTAAAACACGCGTCGCCGTTCAGACGAGTGATCGCTGATGCATGTTTACTTGTGTCTTTCGGATCCGTGACGTCAATTCTTGGTCCGTTTGACGCAGCAGACGTTCTTTTTAAAACTATGGGGTGCATTTCTGCTGCACAGAAAAGACATCCAAATACGCAACACACTTGCGTTTTATGCTGCGCTTTTGAATACATTTTTCGAATCCAAAAAAACTCCCCTTAATTTCTGTGCCTTTCTGCACAAAAAACGCACCCAAAAATGCAGCTATGTTTTTCGATGCATTTTTGTGCAGAATGGCACATCAAATAAAGCTGTAAATTTTTGCACAAAAACACACCCAAAAAATGCTCTGTGTGAAAGCACCCTTAGGGTCTTTTCATATGGCGTTTTTGGAAGTGTAAATTTACGCTTCAGAATCAGCTTAAAAAAAAAGTCTGATTACAGGCGTTTTTTCGAAGCGTATTTTGAAAAATCCTATCTCCATTGTTGACTATGGGGATTTTACAAGTAAAAAACGCCTTAAGAATTGACGTCACTTATTTTTATGGCCATTATTGTGTCCTGAAAATGCCTCACAATTACGCTTGTGAAATATGCTTCATGTGAACAACAAGGTGTATTTTAAATTACAAAAACAAACGGCTCGCCTCCAAAAGGACTTGATGCTGTGCTGTAAGTCAGGACCCCACTGCTGTACCCAGCCGCTCCGGGCTCACCACCGGCCAGGCGGAAATGCTATACGCTCGAAACGCGTCTCTTTTTGTACACCATAGCGGAGGTTTAGTGCCGTTTTGCTGTCTTTTAATCATGTTTAATAAAGGACTGTGATTTTATCCTCACCAAACTTTTGGTATTCTCTGGCGGGACAGACACTGTCATTGTTCCTGCCCGTATTCCCGCACTTGTGCATTTGTATTTTACATTACATTCAATAAGGAATGATTTGAGACTTGTCTGAGGCTAATTTTGGGCCATTTGCCAGCGCGTAAAATGCGCTAAAAAATGGCCCGAAAAACGCTGTGTGAACATACCCTTAGGTTTACCAAAATTGAGGATGCATGACTCTCAGTTTTGGGTCAAATGTCCTCAGTTTTGGTAAGCACCAATGTTTAGGATTATAGGTCCTAAATGTTTTATTTTGCCTGGATTATACTTATTACCCATTGATAGTGATGAGCGATTACGTCGACTATCGTCATCGGGTCGATAGTCGATATCGGCAATTATCAAGACGATTTCCTATAGTCGATAATAGATTATCGCCGATGACCATTAAAGTCTATGGGAGAGGAACAACACCTTCATTCTTACACCCAAATAGGGCTGGAGAAGCTGGAATAAACATCCACAACAGCAAACTGGATACGTGCTACATCTTAGGCAACACACTTAGGTTATAAAAGCGAAAAAGTCAGGACTTTTTTTCTGTGGCTTTTATAACCTGTCTTGCACCACAGCATGGCCCTTAAACCTGCATCACCCACAAATTAAAAAGTGCCAGAAGGTAGTATGATTTGAGCCATCATTTTACTTGAACTGGACATTGACTATACCTGTCCTGGAACGCAGCATGAGCCCCAAACCTGCTGACCCAATTAAAAGTGATGGAAAAAGAGTCTTTCACCACCATTATTCCCAGGACATTGACTATACTGTCGACCACAGCCTGACCATTAAACCTGTCTAACCCCCAGATTTAAAAAGTGCTGGGAAAAGGAGTCTTTGAATCACCATTTTAGTTGAACTGGACATAGACTATACCTGTCCTGGGCCACAGCATGAGCCCCAAACCTGCATGACCCCCAAATTAAAAAGTGCCGGAAAAAGGAGTCTTTCAACCACCATTTTAGTTTCACTAGACATTGACTATATCTGTCCTGTACCACAGTATGACCATTAAACCTGTCTGACCCACAGATTAAAAAAGTGCCAGAAAAAGGTGTCTTTTAACCACCATTTTAGTTGAACTGGGACATGACTAGACCTGTCCTGGGTAACCTACATCTGTTCAAGTCTTCCTGTACCTCCCTTGTACAATTCAAAGGAATATTTGTACCAGTTATTTTGTACATGCAAGTTTTTTAGTAGTTTAATTCTAGAAAACACATTTTTAAAATAGGATGGAATCCCACCACGTCTTTGTTTCTCTTTTCTTTTTTATTGTATTAAATGGGTGGTCTCACTACAGGGATCGCTAGCTATTTTAAAGATCTTGCAAAAACAAGTCATTTTGCAATATTTGTCCATTAACGGTGTCCTACCTAATCCTGTTTCTGACAGCACCATCACCCTTGAGCCACTCTTGACAATTGTGAAGAACAAATGTCTGTTAGAAACCACATTTTTTATAATAGGACCTGTAGTATAGCTGCATTTCACAGCAAAATGACCCCAAAAATTTAAAACATGACCCTTGAGCCACTTTTGACAATTGTGAAGTACAAATGTCTGTTAGAAACAACATTTTTTAGAATAGGACCTGTAGTATTGCTGCATTTCAAAACAACATAACCCCAAAAAATTAGAAAAAGGACTTCTCAGCCAATGTTAAAAATTGTGAGGGAGAAATGCCACTTAAAGGCCACATTTCTGTTTCAAAGGTCTATGATTATAGCTGAATCTCACAGCACCATGACCCCAAAACCTTTGACAATGCGAAAAATTCTAAAGATGAAGTGAGTAAATGGAATACGGTTTTGTCATGAAACCTTGGTGTTTTTTACAGTCTCCTCACCGCAAAACCAGCAAAATAAACTTTTGGGAACTGAGAATAAATATTGCAGTAAGAAATGATCATTTTAAAAAAAAGTTTTCAAGAGGACCATTTCTGTTTGAAAAGGAATGTGAAGTAGACCGGCAACTAATCGTGACCTCGGCAATTGGGCCACAACACAAGATCCACCCGATTCATCTTGATAAAAGTCAAAACGACCCATTATTTGTGGAAACCCGGGATGTTTTTGTCTGAAAATGACCCTCAGCTGTGCTAAAGGTCCGCTCAGATATACCTGGCTGCTGGGCGGGCCCCTCTAGGCGTGGTGAGCGAGCTGGGGCCTTTCCCTCCATTTTGGTACCCAAAGTCAATTGGGTCCGGAACACATCCAAAAACTCGGGTTGAGCCGATAGTCGGCACCATGTTTTAAACCGGTCTCTGTGTTTGTATGTGTGCCCTGCTTACATGCATTGGTGGGGTGGTAAAAAAAAAATTTGCCAGGGTCCCCCCATTAGGTTTTCGCCACCTTGCCTGCTGCTGCCGCACGGGCTATTGGCACTTATCTGTCACGTCGCTGATGTTTTTTCCACCGTGAATTTTAAAAAACCGAAAAACGAAACAGATGTCCCAGTTGACAATCAGCAGGTCTCCATTTCCTGCATTTTATCTCCATTTGGGGTGGGGGGAAGGAAAAGTCGGTTTTGTTTTTGTCCCGGGGATCCAGGAGGGGGGCCACCCATAACTTTGTTATTTTGAGGGCCTTAAGCGGGGGATCATTTTTGGGAGGAAAGGGGAGCATCAAGCACTCATGTGGGATGGAGCCTTGTTTTCCTAAGCCTCTGGGTCGAGGGGCATTAGAAAACCATCTTCCTCCTCCGCCTCAATTCATGCCAACCCTTTTTCCAAGGCAGGGAGTCGGTACGTCGTGTTTTGAATACCCCCCCCTCCTCCCCCCACTCCCTCCGGCACAGCTTAAACACAGCCCGACTTGCCTCAGGTGATGACCCGAGAGCGAGCACCGCCTTGCACAAAGCCCTGGACCCCGCCCACTGCTAATGAAGCCCGATAAATTGTGAAACTGTCGGGCCCTTGTGGATTCGACGGAGGAAAGGCTCCGTGCCGCATTGGGGGTTCCCGTCCCCTCCCCATCCTGGGGGAACCAGTTACAGCATCCCCAACGATCTTTTCCAGAACTAAGATCACCACAATGGTCAGCTGAAAGGGCATTGTCCCCCACTGACCATTTTGGGGGCTTCTTCAAAACTAGCAAGGTGGTGCAGAGCTCTTTTACTGCCTCCCCTCTCGGTGGCCCCAAAACCCCAAGGCCGCACCGCTGCTTTCAGGCCATGTGTCACTTTTTACTGCGAATGGCATTGGCGTTTGCCACAATCGCTGGAGCATGTGGAGGTGGGAATTTTTAGCGTGGGTTTTCCCCTCAACAATGGAACGGGTTACGGGGGGCCGAGCTGACGCTGCAACGCAGCCAGGGGGACGATGTAGGGTGCGAATGGCGGAAGTGCGAAATCGACCCGAGCCCTTTCCCCAGCAGGCAGTCCAGACCCGGGGGCGCTTTTAAAAATTTTTGGATGACAAGGTTCATGACATGTGCCAGGGAAGGGGGTGTGCCCAGGCCTACCGATCTTTTAAATTTCGAACCCCTTATCCACACCACCCTTTCTGGCACAAGGGGTTTTTGTCACCCAGCCAGCCAATCGGGTTCGTTGCGGAGAGCCGTCCCCAGCTCCCAACCGGTGGGGGACGGCTCCAAGACAGATTAAATTTTCAACACGGCCGGGTTTCTCTGGGGCCCGTGATGCCACCAAAAGGACCTTGGGGGAAAGAGCCCTGCACCATCCCTGCGGTTTTTGAAGATCGGCGCCAAAGCCGAGAGCCACCGTCACCCCCAGAGACATCCCCCCAGCTCACCCAGTGAGCTGTCACAGAGATATAGCGGCCTTGGCCGTGCTTACTAGTCCATGTGTCGGTAGTCAGATGGCCCTTTTCCGGACACAGATGCAGAGAACGCGCTTAAATTTTAGATGACACGGGGCTCGCCAGGCAGGGACAGCTTTTCTGGCAAAAAAAATCCCGCTCGCATCTGGCATTGGGGAAGGCAAGGGCCATGACGTGGCAGACGCCATCTGTGTCCACCAGACGGAAAGGTAACTTTTTCCAAGGCCAAAAGCCTGGCAATGCCGACATTCAGGCTTTTGGCTTGGATGTTTGGGTTAAAGTGTTTCTTCTGCTCCCAAACCTGGTAGACAGAAGGCTGCTGCAGACTGGCTTGCTGTACGGCGTGCAGGTCGTCAAAACGGGCTGGAAGGAGAAGGGGTAGGATGGTCCTGGTTGGTGCGGTGGTACTCGGCGACGGGGAGGCTGAAGGGGAGGCTGATCCCTGTTTCATGACTCTGAGAGACATGGGCAGCTGAGGAATGCTTGATGATGGCAGAGGAGCAGGAGGCGGAGACAGAGGGTGTGACAGTGGTTGGAAGCCCGGCATCAGTGTGGCCTTTTTTGGCCAAGTGTTCCCTCCATTTCAACTCATGCATTCGCTGCATGTGACTAGACATGTTGGTGGTGGTTTAAACAACCTAAGATTCTTGCCTCTACTGATGCGTTTACGGCAAAGGCGGATATGACATCGCTGGGTGAATCAGAGGCTTGCTCAAAGAAGGCCCAGGCTAGAAGGTCTTTGACGGCGATAAGGGGAGGAGCGGGGTTTTCGCTAAACCATGGCTGGGGGAATCATATCAGCGGACTTCTGCGACCGGCCCTCTCCCTTTTTAAGGCGGGACCCGTACTGACACTACCCCACTCTTCCTCTTGGTCCAGTGATGAAGCGCTCGCAAGCAAATTCTGCTGAAAAGACCACGTTGGATCCGCAATGTCGTCATCATCATCATCATCAACACAGGTGACTTGGTCATCCTGACATTCTGCATCCAGGACTGGGGGGCTACAACAAGAGGCACGCAAGGCGTTGCCGACCGCCCGGGATTTTTGCCGATTGACCCGCTTCCTTCTCCCCTCTGATTTGGCATCGTTAACTGGGGGTCAGAGCAGACAAAATCATCCTCTTTGGCCCTTTGATCTTTTAACATGCCTTCTGACCCCAACCGCATTTTGTCATCAAAGAGGTCTTCAGAAAATGGAAAATTTTCCCCCGTGGTGGGTACACGAGTTGACATTTTGGGGTGCCTTCGCTTCATGTTGGATGGATGCTGATGACGACATTTGTGGCCCCTGGGCTGGAGGACGAGGAGGTAAGACTGCTGGATGCAGGTTGCATTAACCACTGAAAAACAGATTGGCGAAAGCTGTTTTGTTTTCGAAAATTCACAGGGCCCTGACCCAGCGATGACAGGCCTGACGGTCTGCAACCGACGATCCGCTGGCATGCGTGTTGTCGCCAGCAACAGGGAAAGGGGCACCTTTTCTTGTACTCTACCTCCATGTCCTACCCCCACTCTTTGCTCGCTTACCCCCCTGCATTTCGCTCCATGTTCAGAAAGATAAAAAATTGAGAAGGTATGGAAGAGTTTTAGGAAAGTCTCTTATTAAAAGACGGCAAAACACAGCTATTCTTAAAAACCCTCTAATTTCCTACAGCCAACTAGGATTAGAAACTGAAATGTTTCTTGCGAATACTGTGAAATGCGTCTGGTGGAAAACCATAAGACAAAATCAACAAATGTTCTTCCTTCAAATCCCAGGATTTACAACTGCCCAGTAGGACTAGGAATTTGATAGTTTTTTAACAAAATATCATACAAGTGTGCTATCTGCGCCAAACTGAGATTCAACGAGCCCAATAAAACTATTCAGAAGTTACACGGATGAGAAATTGCGTTTTTTGCAGCAATGACAAATGAGAACAGTTGCTAGAAAAAACTAGGGCCGCACCACGTGCAATACAGCTATTTAAAAACTATTCGGATAACAAACGATGGTTTTTGCGCCTATCAATACACCTGCGGTGACTAAAAAAATTGCTGTATTCAAATAAGTGCAAGTGGCTCTATGAACAAAGCCGGACTGGGGCCAAAGTAAAAAACACGTAATTAAATTGTGTACGGATAATAAAACGTGATTTTTGCACCTATCAATAAACCTGCGGTGACTACAAAATTGCTGTATTCAAATTTAAAGGGGTTGTCTCGCTACAATGATTGGGTTTTAATTTAAAGATCTTTAAAAAACAAGCAGCTTTGCAATATATGTTCATTACAAATGTCCTACTGATTTTGAGCTAGCCCTGTTAGTATTACTACATCAGCTTCTCCAAATCTCTATAGTAGCAGACCTGTTGATCCTTATCTTACTGGCTGTCAGGTCTGAATGACTCATCACCTTTGAAGACAGGTCAGAGCAGAGAGCCCCTCCCGCACAGAATGCTTCTGGAGTGGAGGGAGGAGGAGGGAGGGGGGAGGGAGGACTCTGGTGTCTGTGTCTGAGCTGCCTGGATTAACCCTGTGTGTGCCTGCTTCCTCCTGCTCTCTACACAGCTAGATGTGCCAGAAGTGACCCTGTCTGTTACTCTAATCTTGATATGTCTTTGGGACGGTGACTATACTAATACTATACACATCAGGCATGTGAATTCTTTATGTTGTCCTGTATTAGGGACACATCCTGAGTATAGTAACACTGCCCTTGTTGTTGCTGGAGATGTGGAGACTTGTAAGCTAAGCAGGGGATATAGGAACACATGCATCCCCCCTGCCCCTATTAGCACAAAAGCTTCATATTCCTCTCTACACTCCTAGATCAGCCCTCTCCTGCAACAGACCTAGGCAGGCACACACAGGGTGAACTCTGAGAGCAAACCCCCTCCCCCCCCCACCTGTATAGAAGTTACGTAGCTGCCTGTGTGCTGATGGGAGGGGGGAGAGGGAGCAGAACAGACAGACCAAGAAGCACGCCCCTCAGTTCAACTTACCAGGGACACTGACAGGCTGAAAGCTCGTAATGAGACAACTCCTTTAAGTGCAATTTGGCTCTATGAACAAAACTGGGCCACACCAAAGTAAAAAAACACCTATTTGAAATGTATACGGATAATAAAAGTTGAGTTTTGCACCTATCAAATACACCTGCAGTTACTAAAAAAGATCTGTATCCCAATATAAGTACAGGCTGCACAATATACAAGTAATATTTCACCAAAAACTGGCCAAAAACTGTTAATTAAAACCCACCTCATCGCGGAGAAAAGCCGTACCTCCAACCCACCCCACCCCCCCCCCCGCGGCCGTGGGGACGGCCGCAAAACCGGACAAATACCGGCCGGCAAACCGGCCGGTATTTGTCCACTGCCGTGGGGATGCGCCCTTAAGGTTATGATTTAGGCCGTGTTCACACGGCTTATTCCCGACGGATTTGTGCGCCGTATTGAGCGCACAAATCCGCCGTGAATAAGGG
The DNA here is from genome assembly GCA_025379985.1 of Phyllomedusa bahiana. Classification (NCBI taxonomy): domain Eukaryota; kingdom Metazoa; phylum Chordata; class Amphibia; order Anura; family Hylidae; genus Phyllomedusa; species Phyllomedusa bahiana. The sequence goes on from JAODAL010027441.1 coordinate 9,726, forward strand.
GCGGGACGGGGGCGGGAGCGCGGCGGGGGCGCCGCTCCCGGCCCCATAGACAATGCATTGTTTACGGCGCGTCCGCGCCGTAAATAATGTGCATGTCACTTTCTCCCCCGCGGCGGATTTGCCGAGCGGGGAGGAGCGACGGAATCCACTGTTCTCTATGAGAGCAGTGGATTACCGTAATGACTCCGACGGATTGGCGCCGTATTGAAGCACAAATCCGGCGCGCAGTACGGCGCCAATCCGCGGCAAAATAAGCCGTGTGAACGGGGCCTTAAGGTACGTTGACACGACACATGTTGAATCTTTTTTGGGGGTGGATTACGTATGTAATTCTCCCCCCAAAATGGCATAAAAAATTTATGAAAACAGACATTAAGGGCTTGTCCCCACGGCAAAGGTTTTATGGACGGTTTTCAGTTTTGAAAACAGTCTGTCAAGCCCTTGAACGGACTACTATGCAAAATCGTCATCATAGGTCAGACGTATTTTTGGCGTGTGTTGTAGTCGCTGACAAAGAATTACCATAAATTTTTGAGCCATTTTAAATGCTGACAATACTTAAGCATAGAAGGCAGAAAATCTATGTTGGGTATTCAGCATCATTTCTACCTTGGAATTCCGTGCTTGCACAATTGGAATTTACAATGAAGAAACAAAGCTTTTCCGGTAATGAGACTTCCAACGGGGAAAATCCATGATGTTTTTTTATGTGACTTATATCCCAAACAAACATACTGTACACATATATTTCTTCTGTGATTAGCCTTGTAGCCAGTGCTGGTGGCTGTATTTTCCCTCTGACTGGTTCTAGTATGTCAGCTCCAGTTATGACGGAAATTGGGGAGGTGGGAGAAATAATGTAAAAATGCCCCATTGAAGTCTTTTTGTAACCTTATAGGGAGCACAATATGTAAAAAAAATTAAATAAAAAATATATATACAGTCATATGAAAAAGTTTGGGCACCCCTATTAATCTTAATCATTTTTAGTTCTAAATATTTGGGTGTTTGAAACCCAGCCATTCAATTTGATATATCTAATACTGATGGACATCAGTAATATTTCCGGATTGAAATGAGGTTTATTGTACTAACACAAAATGTGCATTATTATTTAAATAGATATATCAAATTGAAATGGCTGTTGCAAAACCCACATATTAGAACTAAAAATGATTTAGATTTAATAGGGGTGCCCAACTTTTTCATATGACTGTAAATAATATAAAATATATATATATATTATATATATATATATTAATATATATTATATATATATGAAAACTGATGGCTCAAACTACAACTTTTAGCCTTTCCTTACGATGGCCCTAAAGCTTTATATGACCTATATAAAAATATCCATACTGGAATGGTTCTAAGGGTATGTTCACATGGCGTAATTTCGGTGCGCATTTTGCAGCGTATTTGCGCTTGATACGCGGCAAAATGCGTGCCACAATTACGGTAATCCATAGCTCTCATAGAGCGCTATGGATTACGCCTCGTCCGCCCGTGCGTACAATAAGATCGTACTGTATGCGCGGGGAGATAAGTGACATGTCAATTATTCGCAGCGATTATGCAACACGAGTAATGACAGTCTATGGGACTGGCGGGCTGCCCCCCAACTGTGCTTTGGGAGTATTGACTTCCAAAACACTGACACTTTTTACTAATTAAAGAAAAGGTGAAAAGGCTTTTCTATTTTTATCAATAAACCCTAACATTTAAAAAACTCAGATTAAAAAAATACATAAAAATAAAGCCTTATGCATCACATTAAAAAGATTAAAAAATAAGTAGAATAGCCAAGCACAAGAAAGCATTACAGCAGTCAGACCTGCCTGGTCAGGAATAACAGGTTGGTCAATAAGTGGTTAGATCCTCATTAATTATCTACATAATAGATGTGAGGCAACACGTGTGACCCAAACCTAAGACTATACTAAAATATTTAGTGCAGATATATAGACAAATACCATTCATGCTTTACATCCAGAAACCAAAAGTAATCAATCAGAGCTGTTTTACAATCCTCTTGCAGAAGCCTGTTGTATAGATAGACCTCAATCAGTGCAGTACCAGTCTAATTAGCATGACCAATTTAATGATGAGTGATCTTAACTACTAATGTGTGGATCCAAAAACTTCAAAGAGTCCTATGTGTGATGATCCCATGCAGACCATATATAGTGTCATTGCCAAAATTATTATTCTAGACTACGTCAACATTCAGAGCTACCTGCGCAAAGCTGACCGAGATCTTGGGACGAGATGTCACCTTTAAGGATGATTTTTAAGACCATCTTATATGTTATGTTCATTTTCGTGATTTCTGGGACACCCTTTCATCCACCAGGAACACTTCTAAGAGCCGGCGGCCATCATCACAGAGTCCAGATCCCTTTATACATGATAAATCTTTATCAAATTCTTATGGGAAAAAATAAGGGCGAGGCGAGGCCAGAAAATCAGATCCTGGAAGAGTCGGATACCGTCCAAAGTCTTAAAGCAAAGAGTAAGTACAATTGTTTAATATGGTCTTATACGTTCTAACTTGTTTGTTGGTATCATTTGTAATTACTTATAGCTTTGTTACCTTCTGTAATTCAAAGCACCAACAAAAAAGTATACAGAGATTAAGGGCGCTTTCACACGCAGGCTTTTTGGTGCTTTTTTTTTTCAGAAATGAACAGCATTAATTGTGTATTTCTGCAAAAAAATGCATCATCAAAAACGCACCAAAAACGCTCTGTGTGAAAGCACCCTAAAATATCCAAATTTTATCAACTACATACAAAAACATCTATTAAAACACTAATATACCCTTAGGGTGCTTTCACACAGTGCGTTTTTGGTGCGTTTTTTTGGATGCGTTTTTTGTGCAGGAAGGTACAACAATTAATGATATAAATTGTTGCACAAAAAAACGCATCCAAAAAAACCGCACCAAAAGCCCATTCAAAAGCACCCATAGAGATGTGCACTACACATCTCCTGCATTGGCATAGATACCATACCAATAATACATAGAAATGACATATATCCAAATCCATCAAGATATAATGTATGTGACCATAATCAATACAGAAGCCACTGAAAGTCAAATATGTGTATGGAAATAAATACCTGACCTAAAAGTGACTGTGCTTCTTTGAAACACGCATCGGGGCGATGAGCGCCCCTCCTACATTTTCCAATTATTGCTTACTTGTCAGTTATTTATTTTCATATACCGTACATGTTTTACTTTTACTGACTATTTATTACATACATTATATCTTGATTTACATGTATTTTGAAAACATGTAATTTCTATGTATTATTGGCATGACACTTTTGTTAAAATAGAAGGTGTACTATGCACTTCATGTTTGTGGGTTTATTGATGGTTTTATATGTAGTTAATAAAAAATTTATTCTTTTTCATTTCTGTATATTTTTTGTTGGTGCTTTTCATAGTAATATTAAAGGGGTTGTCTCACTACATTGATTCAGCTTACCTCAGTCCTGTTTTCTTGGTTTCACTTTGAATTCAGGGGCGTGTTTACTAGGCTGCAGTAGAAGCCAGGTCTGTAGCTATAGCAACCAGCGCTAGCAGCCTATCATAAGATATTGAACAGGTCTGTAGCTATGGCAACCCATACATCAGGAGCTGATGCAGCCCATACAAGAGGGGGGTATCTCAGAATAGGGAGGCCCCTTTTTAATGGACATATTTTTGCAAAGTGACTTGTTTTTGCAGGATCTTTAACATAAAAAGCAATCCTTGTAGTGAGACAACCCCTTTAAGTATACAGGGTGCATTTAGTTATTATTTGCCCATAGCCTTGTCAGTATGCTCCTTCTGTAATTAACCACATAATAGTTTATTAGAATTATCAAATATATTTAGACAGGTAGGTATTAATATTAGGTCTAAAAAGTAACCTGTTTTAGGGCACACTATGGTATGAATTTGAAAGTCACTTACTATAACACATTTTTGAGGTCTATGCTGATCTGTAATAATAATGGAAAGGATAATTTAAATGGGTATTCCCATGACAGCAAGTGCTGCTGGAAGGGCCAATTACTGTAAAATAAGCAATTATTAAAAAGCATGTTATGACAAAATAAGTATGCTTTACCTAATACAGGCCTTTTTTACCTTCAACTTGCTTTCTTGTCTCCTGTGTGCTTTCAGTGGTGGCCAGTAATTAGTGGGCAGCATTAGGGTATGTTGACTCGGTGAAATTTCAGCGCACATTTCGCGTCATATTTGCGCTCTAATACGAGCGAGATGCGCACCAGATCACGGTAATCCACAGTTCTCATCAAGAACTATGGTTTACCCCTCCTCTCCCCGGGCGTACAATATGATCGTATTGTATGCCTGGGGAGATAAGTGACATGAGTAATGACAGTCCATGGGGCCGGCGGGCTGCCGGCCCCCCCACATCGCGGGAGTATGCGCCGATCAGCGCGACTCCTAAACACCCGGTGTAATTACGCCGTGTGAATATAGCCTTACTGTGAGTCAAATTTTTTCTCATGTGTACTTCCTGTCCTTCTCCCTGGCCAGGCCACAGGAACTTATTCTCAGAAAGTCTTTAATAACGCTACATTACTGGCCACCACTGAAAGCAAACAGTGGTTGTCGGTAACCAAGGAGACGATAGCAAGTTGAAGGTGCAAAAAAGGCCTGTATTAGGTAAAGCATACATATTTTTTTAATAACAAACATTTTGAAAACTGCTTACTTTAAATTAATTGGCCCTTCCAGTAGCAGTTGTTGTGATAAGACTACCTTTTTCAGCATTTTAGGTAAAATATGGAATTGTTGATATTGTCACTAACATCTCAATTCCCTTTTCAGAATTCACTGTGGAAGATGATCGGTGGTCATTGACATTCAACCTTTCCACTATCTCCAGAAATGATGAGCTACGAATGGTTGAGCTTCAGGTTCATCTTCCACCTTTTACAAAATCTGGCAATGTTACAGTGGACATCTACCACGTCAGAAGTGGTGAAAACAAACTCTTCTTAGGATCAGTCACGACAAATATACCCATTCAACAGAATTCTTCTTGGGCATCATTCAATGTAACAAAGATGATTGAGCAAAGTCTTCTATGGGGACAGAAACTGACCCACTATGGAGAGGAGAAGCCAGTAGACATGACTGGTCATAAATATTCAAGAAAGATTGAGAAGCGTGATGTTTCTCATCATGAAATCAGCACCGATCAAGCAATCATTGTGTTCTTTACTAAGCATAAGCCATTTTCTAAACCTGACACTCCCAGCATCATCAAAAAACTGGCAGTGAACACTATGAAGATGGCTGCATTTCATGGACACAAAAGTCCCAGAAGTGAAACCCAACCAGACACTCCAAGCAACAGCCACCAAAATGAAGATGAAGAGCGCAGAACTTCTCCTGGACAAGTAGACAGAGCCATAGCCTTCAAGGAAAGATTTACAAAATATAAAATCCATTCTAGTCTGAGGGGACCTGTTCTGCTCTACTAAATAAATTACAAAAGCAGCGAAACACAAATAAAGGTAAAAATAATTTTCTATCTATACTTTGCAACTACATAAAATGTGTTCTATTCTTGTACTCTTTAGAAAATATCTACACGTCTATCCCACTTTTATCTATCTTTATATAGTTTTCTGTCCTATTATTTTAGAAAATATTTTGTGGATAAATGTTTAAAGTTCTAAATTTGGGTACTAATAATCTGTGTACGTCATATGCTCTAAAGGAAAAAAACTGGGACCATTGCTTGTAGGGTGGGTGACTTGTAGAGCATAGATTTCAGAACAGCACAATGTCAATCCGCTGCCTGTAAGCCCAGCAGGATGTTGGCATGTATTAAGGGAGGTATGGACTCGTGGGACAGTGATGTAATATTACCTTTGTATAAAGCATTGGTATCTGGAATATGCAGTTTAGTACAAGGCTCCAGTTCAGAGAAAGGATGCACAGGAGTTAGAGAAAGTACAAAGACGAGCAACCAAACTGATGAGGGGCATGGAGGATCTCTGTTATGAGGAAAGGTTAAAATAAAAAAAATCATATTTTTAGTCTTGAGAAAAGACCTCTATGGGGCGAAAAAATAAAATTGTATAAATATAAATGGCAGCGGGAACAGGTGAGGGCTTCAAGAAAGGCTTAGATAATGACTTATAACAAAATAATATTAATACTTATGTAGCCACATAGAATTCTTGTCAGAATGTAGATCCAGTCTGATTGTGATTTGAGATATGGAGCGAAATATTCCTTTTAGGGCAGATTGGTTCATACCTTATGGGTTACATATTCTGGATCAATCGCTGGAACAAAGTTTTAAAATGGCCTACCCCCCCCTCCCCCCTCCCTCATTCATCCCCTTCTTCTCCCCACCCATATATATGTATCTATAAAAAAAAGTTCTGTGACTCTGATGTTGATTGTTAGGATTTTGAAGAATGTTTTGCATTTTGTTGTTTGTGAACAATTTGGTGAATATTACCTGACTTTAAACTATGGTAACTGTGAGTATAATTGAACTTATGTATTATTGTTTTTTGTTTCAGAGATAATCAACTGGAGAGATCAAATAGAGTGGGATACTCGTGTTTTAAGAAGATTAAGGCCTTGGTATAGGACACCATGAAGACACAAGATGCAAAGACTAGATTTTATTTTGTATACTGTATTTTTTGTTATTTATAGAAAATTATTGAATACAATTATAGAAATGCCAATGGATATTTTCTCATGTTGAAATTTTTGTTTAAAGAATTCTAGACATGCTTTAAAATACTGGACATGTGGGAGAATTTTTGTGTGTGTTAGTGTGATTGTATTGTTTTTCTTGTTCTGTGTGACCCACAGATAACATTACAAAAATCAATAAAAAGTTTAAAATTAAAATGAATCTATTTGGGCTCAGCTTTAGGTGTTATGTATGTAGTCAAATAGTGCTTATCACCCGTCGCTACTGAAGGTGGCGCCATTAGTCTTTATCGCTTGCACTCCAGACTCATTGCATGGTGCCTATCATTGATGTTCCTCCTGCCACAGTGGGAACTCTAAGGTGCGGTTCACACGGCTTATTCAAGCCGTAATTGCGAGACTGATTCCGCCCGCAACACGGCTTGAATAAGGGGCGGGGGCGCTGCCCGCCGGCCCCATAGACTTTCATGATCCATGGCGCGTATTCCGCCGGGATAATGAACATGTCAATTTCTCCCCGCCCGGCGTATTCGCCAAGCGGGGAGGAGAGACTCATAGAGAACTGTGGATTACTGTAATGGCTGGGACGGATTCCAGCCGTATTGCAGCACAGTACGGCGCGCAATACGGCTGCAATCAGTGCCCAAAATACGCCGTGTGAACGGCCCTTAACTCCACCTGTAAGTATAAACCTTTAAATTTAATTTTTGATTGAGAAAACTTTTTTTCTTTACTCCGACAGCACTTCCGGAAATACCAGGCAGTGGGTGGAGTCCTCTCAGGATTGAGTAGAAAATCAGCAGAGGGAGAGTAGAGCCACCAAGTAACAGGGGAGGATGTCCACCTGGTGGGACTGTCTGAGGTGGGAGATACAGACATGGATAATCGAATATCTGTGTCTTGAGGGGTCACTACATCGGCTGCTGCAGCTGCTGGCCCCTCCATGTCTCCCAAACCTTTATTTCGTCCAACCACTTACCCTCCCTGCAGTACTTCCACCCAAAGTCGGCATAGAAGAACGCTCCGTATAAGGGGGGATCGGATGGAAGTAGATTGTTGATCTCCCTCATGAAAAGGGTCAGTAGCAAGAATTGGTTCATCAATTGGGCTACTGGTCTGACAAATAGCTGCCATCATCTGCCTGAACCAGAAGCCCAACTGAATTGTATGTCTATGATGAATGCTACTGTGGCAGTCTTCTATGTTGGCCACCCACTGCCTGATATCGGTGACATGATATCATGCCTCTGGTGGTATTGTGGGCTGAAGGAGGACCCTTCTCATGTTATACACTACAGACTACCACCACCACAAGCCACCACCTCATCCTGTGGCGACCCCTTTTTGTACTGTCTAGCCTCTCTGGCCCCTCCATCAACTCTCACTGCTGGGCCTTACCCTGTCTTGGCCCCTCCTCTTATCAGTGTGTGTATATATATATATATATATATATATATATATATAATTTTTTTTGTCAGTACGGGATGAGGATGGGAAGAAAGTTACCAACATTTATAATTGAGGGAGTTATTTTGTAAAGGGGGGTTGGGTTGTTTGTTTTTTTAATAAAATCAAATATTTGTTTATTTAAAAATTTTTTGTCAAGTTAATTTTTGTTATTGATTATTTAAATTGTTTGTATCTTTATTTCCCAAGTAGCATAGGGGCTTGTGTTGCCTCAACTAATACCTCAAATGTGATATTTTTCAAGTATTTCATTTTTTGCCCAAAATACTGGGGAACAGAGGGTATCAGTATTTTGTGTTGGACACCCAAAGAGTGCTGGGCAGCCCGCCCAATCGAATAGTAGAGGCGTCATAGGCTGTTAGCCAGCATGGTGCACCACACATATCTGTATAAATGGCTTTGTATCGCCTTATCTATGTGCAACTATAATACCAGCAACCATCCCCCACTCATACATAGAAGGCATCTGAGTGGTTGACTTATCGGTATTTGTGCACTCTCCTCATGTATTATACGGTAGCTTTTTTGCATATTGGTGTGAACTGGTACCTGTTCAAGGTGCAGTTTTTTTTATTATTATTCAGTTGTTCCCCTGGTGGAAGTGTGTTTGAGCTTCTGCTCATTAGTTATCTGCACCTGTTATATCTTTTTGGTTGAGTGTGTGTGGACAGGTATTTTACAGGTAACAATTTCAAACAGGTGCAATTAATACAGGTAATAAGTGCAGAGTAGGAGGGCTTCTTGGGGTGCTGTCACACAGCACAGTTTTGGTGCAGTTTTAAGGGTGCTTCCACACAGTGCTTTTTTTTTGGTACGTTTTTTTGTGCCGAAATGTACAGCATTAATTGCTGTGCCTTTCGGCACAAAAAAAACGCACCAAAAGCGCAGCAGCGTGTGAAAGCACCCTAAGGGCTTGTCCTCATGGCAAGGGTTTGCAGCTGGTTTTCCAGATTGTTTTCGGTTTTCAAAACCGTCTGCAAACCGTCTGACAAAATTTAAAATGGACCGCCAGCGGTCCGAAAAACGTATAGCATGTTCATTCTTCAAACCGGTTTTCGGACGTAATGTGAACATGTCTATGAGAAGGGGGAGGGCTTTTCTCTGCTAATCACGGAGATAAGCCATCCCATCGGGGCAGAATGCACGGCCCGAAAACAGTACAAATACTGGTCGGATAAACCGACCGGTATTTGTCCTGTGCCGTGGGGACGAGGCCTAAAGGTGCTTTCATACAGCGCAGTTTTGACTGCGCTCCAATTAAACTGCCTTTATTGCCAGCAAGCTTCTTTCAGTTCTCTAAATTGTTCAGAAATTTGTTTCAAGTAAGTAATAAATTACTGTGTTTGAAGTCTTGTGGATTACAAACACACTAATTGATTAATTCTTTTCCAAACAGATTAGAAAAGTGAAAGAAGCTTGCTGGTAGTAAAGGCAGCTTAATTGGAGTGCAGTTAAAACTGCACCAATACTGCGCTGAATGAAAACACCCTTAGAGAAAAACTAACAGGGCTGTGAGAGCCAGAATTCTTGCTGGTTAGCAGGTGAACAAATGTTTAGTTCATGTGATAAAATGCATATTAATTATTTAAAATTCATACCATGTGATTTGTGGAATTTTGTCATAGATTCTGTCTCCCACAGATGAAGTGAACCTACGATAGAAATTACAGACCTCTCTATTCTTTGTAGGTGGAAAAACATGTAAAATCACCAGTATGTGTGATGATCCTATGTAGACCAAGCCGAGATAAGGCATTTTGGTGCCATAGGCAAGTAGGCCAATGGGGTGGTAGGTGGAGGGCTTTAGAGTGATAGGTGGAGGTGGGATTATGGGGTAATAAGCGGAGATAGGGGGCTATAGAGTGATAGGCGGAGGTGGCGGGTGGATTATGGGGTGAGGGAGTGTTTATTTAAAGGGAACCTGTGACATAGGTGATGCCCCCCTTGCTGAGGACAGCACAAGCTAGTGTCAGACCAGCTGTTTCCAGCGCTGTGTCCCTTATTCTGTAAGATGCTGTAGTTTTAGAGTATTTAATGCTCAAATCTGTCAGTTTTCAGCCAGAAAAGAGTTCAGATTTTTCATGAGCAGGTGTTAGCTCTGCCCACCCAATGCTAGCCCAGCCCGCCTGACTGGGTGGGGCTAGCCTCAGGTGGGCAGGTCATGAAAACGGACTCTTTTCATGACTCATGAAAAGCTGCGGGGCGTTTGCTGCTAATTGCAGCTAGCACAACAGTGGTTATAGCACAGGAGGGCGTCGGCGCCTTCCCGAGCTGTTTAACCACATCTTTGCCGCGGCGTCAATATAACTTCGAATGTGGTGCCCGCGCGGAAATCTCGGGCTCCCGATTACTTAACATGGCAGCCAGAATTCTTCCATCGCCACCATGTTTTTGATTTTGCTACTTCTGGCCCCAGACAGAAAGTAGTAACACCGCCATATTTGTAAACCCTAATTCATTGTATTACAGTGCATCAGGCTTTATAAATGATCGCACCCTCAGTGGTGAAGTACCCTAGGGGGACTCAATCTTGAAAGTAAAATAAATAAATGTAAAGTGTAAAAAAAATATTAAAAGTTCAAATCCCTTTCGCCATTTTACAAATATAAAAAATCAAATACTAATAAAATAACACATATTTGGCATCGCCGCGTCCGAAAATGTCCGGACTATTAAAATATAACATCAAGCAACAGCGCAAAGCCGATGGTGGGATTAACTTCCCAGACATTAAACTATATAATATTACGGCCAATCTCTGCATACTGCAAGACTGGATCTCAGGCTCCCAGAAATACACGCCCACAACCCTAGAGGCTAGTCTCTGTCCGGGTATACTGCTAGTTAACTTATTGCACCTACCATTTAGTGCTCTGCCGTCCACGGTAAAGGAAAACCCACTACTGATAACAGCTTGGAAGACGTGGCGATTAGCGCGAAGGAGACTCTCTCTATCTGAAGAATCCTCCCTTGCCCTCACTTTTATACAAAACCCAACTTTTCAGTCTGGTAAACCCCACCCAATTTTTAGACGTTGGTTCTCCGCAGGACTCCGATCTCTGGGGGACATAGTAGATCCAGAACGGAAGGCGACTCTCACCTTTAACCAAACCTGTCTCAAATTTAGCTGTGTTTCATCACATCCATTCCACTTTATGCAACTTCACCATTATACATCCCAGGTAATCAGGAGACTGAGTCACTCAGATTGGGATGACCCCCTAATTAAAAAATTGCTAAGCAACGCAAACTCTCGAGGATGTATCTCGAGTTATTACACCTATTTAAGACTCCCCCTCCCACGCGAGAATAGAATAGGGGGCTTATGCCGATGGAGAGAGGATATACCATGCTTAACGGTGGAGAATATGTTAAAGGCGACCTTGAGGGCAGCCAACTACCTACCAAGTGTTAGTTACCAGGAGATGTCCCTCAAGATCCTACATAGAGGCTGTCGCCCCAATGCCGTTATCTTATGGGGGGCTGCCCTTCGCCCACCTGCCCCAGGTGCGGAGAGAGAGCTGCAACACTATACCACTGCTTTTGGTCATGCCCGGCCGCTCGGGAATTCTGGAACCGCATACAACGATTCGCGACAACCCACACTAAACACGCTATCTCCCTGACCCCACAATGGGCTATGTTCGGCATTTTACAGAACTTGGAGCTGCAGACTACTCAATACACCAAAACACTACTCTTTTACATTGCGGCAGCGGCGCGCAAAACAATTCTTCAAACCTGGATAGGCTCAGCACCCCCCACATTGCGAATTTTCTTAGAAAAGCTGACATTCTTACTTCGAATGGACTGGGTGGAATCTGCACTGCAAAAAGAAAGCAGAGTAGAAAATTTTTTCCTTACCTGGCAACCCATCATAGATATCCTACCAAGTCACATTCAAACACGTATTAGAGAATGTTTTGGCTCCACACTGTGGTGTCTTGCACAAACAGTTGGAAATATGCCCTGAAGACATCCAAGCCAGGCTTGCTCAATATATCACTACATATCCGGCAACTTGGAGGTGGCGGGCGGTTCCACGAGTCCTTGATTTCCTTACCTACCTTACCCACACTTCCCTACCTTCCTTCACTCCCTAACCCCTTCCCCCCCACCCAACTCAAATCTATAGTGTCAACATGACTGATTATCTGTTTGATTGTTCGATATTGTCGTGTATATTCGCATAGACTCAACGCAGGCATTGTCCTCACCTGTCAGTATGCACCCTATGCCAACTTGATTAGCCTAACGCTCCGAAATCATAATCTGAAAGATGAACACGCCTCACCTCATACGGCATACGGATTGTTGTGTCCCTACGTGAGTCTCTGCGGAGTACACCCCATACTTACCGGACTTTTTGTTTCCCCGGATTATGAGCTCCCTCCGTAGCCAGGAACTTATTGGGCCACACGCAAGGAAAGCCCAGAGGGCAGGTCGTGGGAACTCACAGGTGACCGGTACTGAGAACTTATACCGAAAACATTGGTTTGCGTATAGCTGACATGCCATAACCAAAAGTTTGGCAATAATCTTTCAGATCCTAGCTACCCAATCTAAACCTATCCTTGGTTTGGACACTTGGGTTTGCATGCGGGATTGGCTATTCTGCCAACGCGGGTTACACTTGTAGAAATGAGGAAAGCCCTCTATACGCCACCCAACTCTCTATCTAGAACCAAGATATGCTAGATGGCCCTTAAATTGAGGGGGGGAAATCTCATGGACCCACGTGTACATACCCTGATGTGTAACTTAGGGCTGATCTTAATGGAGATCTTTGTGACGCGCGTTGTGCATGATGGCGCAATCCCCTATTGCTCTGCTACTTATCCCATTTGAACGCGTTCAGGATAATTCACTGCGATTACTGCGTTAGCTATTTAATTGTGTCCATTGTGATCTACCTAACCAAGTGACATCCAACTGTATCTTCCCCTTCCCTCTTACCCTATGTTTGCCTCCCACCTTTTCCTAATTCCTTCCTGTTTACTTGTTTTCTTATTGATGATCCCATGTTGGGATTAATGTTTGTTAATTTTCAAAATTCCTAATAAAAATATTGCGGAAAAAAAAAAATATAACATCATTTATCCTGTAGGCTGAACACCGTAGAAGGAAAAAAAATCCAATTCCAATTGCGTTTTTTTGGACATTTCACAGCAGCTAAAAATTGGAATAAATTTGTTCAAAAAAGTCACATGTATTCCAAACTGGTATCAATAAAAGTTCACTTCAGCCCGCAAAAAATATCACCTCACTCGGGTCCATAGATGTTAGTACAAAAAAGTTATTGGTCGCAGAAAATGGTGCAGTGGTGCAAATTTCAAAATTATAAAATATTTGGAGTTTTTTTATGGTCCCAAAACATGACAAAAAGTGTACATGTTTAGTATTGCCGATTTCGTATCAACCTGTAGAATAAAGTTAACATCATTTTTACTGACGATTGAACGGCATAAAAACAAAACACCCACAAACACGGCGCAAGTACTTTTTTTCACATTTTGCCCCACTTAGAATATATTGGGAACCTGCAAAAAAAAATTCTATGGTTCGATGAATGACACCATTAGAAAGTACATCTTGTCCCGGAAAATAAAAGCCCTCATATGTCTATGTAGGTGGAAAAATAAAGTTATGGCTTTGGGATGGCGAGGAGGGAAAAACGAATGTGAAAAGAAAAAAATAGTCATCAGGGGTTAAAGGGGTTGTCTCACAACGAGGATCATAGTTTAAAATGAGGGGAGCAAAAATCTAAGCATGTCCGTCCTTGTTTACCATTAGCAAAGTGCTATGGTTTGAGAACAGTCTGTTTTATTTGTGCTTAGCAATGGTGTTTAAGGCCAGGTTGGGTTACGCCCAGCTAAAGCATTACTGGTTGTCAGCTGGGCATTCTGTGCCGCCCAGGTCGCGGACGAGAATGCTAAGGCTATGTGAGAGAGAGAGAGAAAGAGATCTCATGTGCAGCCCCACAGAAAAAAGAAAGTGAAAACACAGGTGTACTGTGCAGTCCCACGTAAAAAAAAAAACAACTTTTGTGGAGCATGTGCAGTCCCATGTAAACACAAACAGATAAAGTGTATAGTTTTATTCTGCAGATCTGTAGAGGTCAGAGGTGTAATAATCTGCAGGATATATCACTGTGTGAGAGAGACAGGAAAAAGATCACCCATCTTTCCTTGAGTCCTGAATGTCAAATGCCCATTCTAGTTACAAAGTATGTAGAGAGAGAGAGAGAGTGAGAAATGTACATATACACTATTGAGTTACACTTAGCTTTTCATTTCCAATGATTCCAATGACAGCTGAGAACCTCTCCCTTCCCCCGGCTCACACAGAATGAATCCTCACGTGCACACTGTGGGGGCGTGTCTGCAGAGAGAGAAGATACTCCCTGCTGGGAGGAGAAACGCACCCCTCCATTTCACAAGCTCTGCTTGGCAACCAGCACAAAAGGAGGCTAACTGTTGTAACAAGACAACTCCTTTAAGGAGTTAAACTAGTTTGCTCAAGGAAGGGTTAACAGCATTTGTGGATGTGTTGCTGGTACCTAAACTCGGCTGCTAATGTTTTTTATCCATGGTATGATTAAGGTTTTATGAAACATGTAAGAATGAGGTATCTGTTTTATTTATTTTAATCTATATTTTTTAAATAAAGCTTCATTTTTTTTAACTGATTTATCTGAGTTGATGCTTAAATCCTTGGTTTCTCAGTACAGATAGATAAAGTTAAATTAATAAAAAGTATAAAATTAAAATCTTTTTGGGCTCAGTTTTTTGTGCTATGTATGTAGTCAATTAGTGCTTATCACCTGTCGCTACTGAAGTGGCGCATGGTTTTATTCTTGCACTCCAGACCCTTACCAGTGCTTTAACCTATAGAAAGGCTGCTGTTCGGGATACAGCTACATTCCCCAGCACATTTTTGTGAGGGTTGTCTAGATTCCAAGCAAAAGTTTTATTTTATGCAATTTTATGTAGGAACTATAGCTGACAGGGCCGTTTTTACAGCTCATGCTGCCTTGGACTCTAAGCTTGAATATACCCCCAACAAAGACCAACTTATACCTGACAATTATAGTCACAATTTACTTGTTTCTGATTGAACCATAGGTTTACATCTAAAAATAAATAAAAAACAGATATTGAGGGTTTAACCCCACCCAACCATTTTACATAAAAAATATAATTAGTTGCTGTATCTGTAAAAGTTTATTTAAACAAAATCTTTTTTACCCCACATTATTATTAGTTAGAGGTCTATTAATTTCAGGGCATTGCACAAGCCAAAGCGTTAGATACATAAGACTAGAACAAATACAATGTTAGTGCTAAATAACACACTGATAAAGAAGGAGAGAGGACTCTGCCCACAAGAGCGGAGGAAGGAGACAGAAGGTGAGGGTCGGAGATGTTTGTATTATGGTGTGGTGGAAACACGTTTACTACAAATTGTATGCTTCAATTTACCCTAATGGTAATAGGGTGTATGTGACAACCAAATCCACATTTGCCAAATGCAGATTTAACCCATTATTTACCAATGTATCTCAACGAGCATTATAAATATAAATGGGGTGGACTAGAGGCCGCTGGAATGTGGGGGTCGGCACACAGAAGATAACCCGCGTTCTTCGTTACCAACCCATCTCCTTAGAACAAGACATCTATGGGGGGGGGGGGGGGGGCTGGCGGAGGGGGGGGGGGGGGGAGGGGGGGGGGGGGGGGGGGGGGGGGGTAATTTTTTGTTTAAAATTTTTGGGATTTTGCTTAAACATTTTTTTTTGGGTTGTTTTTGCCCCTTCAAACTGGGAAAAAAAATTTAAAAAAAATTTTTTTTTGAAAACTTTTTTAAAAATTTTTAAAAAATTTAATTTTTTTTTAAATACCTTTTTTTAAAAATTTTAAAAAATTTTAATAAAAAAAAATGTTTAAAAAAAAATTTTTAATAAATTTTTAAAAAAATAAAAAGGGGTGGCCCTGGGGGCAAGTTCCGCCAAAAAAGAACCCCGCGTTCTTCTGTACACCCCCCCCCCTTTTTTTTAGAACAAGACATCTATTCATTCCGAATCTCGGCCTGCTTCCTCTGTACATGCAACCCCTCGGATCGCTGAGTCACCCCCAGTGAGAAGCGGCTAGCAGCTGTGGCCGGATCAGGCCTAGCACCCGAATCACAGTGCAGAGCTCCGACCCAACCGGAGAGATCCCCGCAGAGCCTGCCTCTCTCTCCAATAACTCAGGAGAGAGTGGTGGAGAGAATACTCGACCTCTACAATATACCTGTGTGGTGGCGCAGACTTTTGGATCCAGCTAGATCTAATGGGGAGGAAACCACGGCCTAATCGAGTCCAGTGCCTGACCTACAGTGTTGTGCCCTGGAGTCCCAGCACAGGGTGGGACTGCGGTTGCGGCCTGACCGGATCCGTTGTCTGATCTGTGGTGAGGGGCCACGGCCTAACTGCAGGGCCTTTGGAGCGGTGTCCCTCTCTCCCAAGTGACCCTGTGGGAGTCAAGTGGTGAAGGTGTCCAGGTCTTGTGAGACTTCTGTGTGGCAACTGAAGGTCCGCAATGTGTCGGCAGTACCAGCGGAGACATATGAGAAAGCAGAGGAGAAAATCAAGACCGGTGGCCCCTCTGTTCCTCATCTGTGGGTTGACACTGTTTATATACAAGCAAACCTGGAAGCGATTAAACTATTATACTGCCCTTAGGTTCTGCCTCACTGGGTCAAGAATTGAGACCTTGCTGTCATATCCCATACAACTTAAGCTCCCTACCCCTTCACCACATCAAGCCTGAAAGGTCCTAATTCATTATTTTAAACATATTGGACTGTTCAGCTACAGTGTCCATTATGCTAGGTGACTAAATTCAAAATATTGAAGGAACTGTATTGCAATTTTTCAACTGGCAGACGTCACTGTACTTCTGCCCTTATAGTCCTGAACATCTAGGGCAGGCATCCTCAAACTGCGGCCCTCCAGTTGTTGGGAAACTACAACTCCCATCAGTAAATATATACAAATGCATGATTTGGAGTTGTAGTTTCCCCCAACAGCTGGAGGGACGCAGTTTTGTAGGATGCCATAAACAATGTCCCCAAGTATGTGAACAACGTCTAGGTCTAAAACTCATATTGTTTTCCCATAGGCAACCAATCAAAGCTTCTTCTCATTTTTTCCAGATCGCTATATGGAACATGAGAGGTGGCGCTCTGATTGGTTGCTATGGGCAACAATGTGAGTTTTAGACCTAGACAGTTTTCATACACGTGGCCCCTAGTGTCAGAGACTTTATCTATATGTCACTAATTCCTCCTCCTCATGTCACCCAAGAGGAAGGGGAACACAGTGATGATGATATGCTTATCAATGATGACCTTCCAATCTCTAGATCCTTTATACATAAGTTTCAAAGTGCTAGAACCTGATGGTCAGGAACTCTAATGCATCAAGCACAATGTTACACAAATTGGATTTAGAGTGGAAGCACTAAAAGAAGCCCAAAACCTATGAGTGAACTCTCTTCTGCAGTTGCCCAGACTTTTCAAGTTCACCAATCTCACCTTAACTCCATGTATTAACTCCATATAGACCAGGAAAGTAGAAACTAGAGGAACAACCTTCACCTTAGAGAAATCCCTAAGTCTATTCTTCCTGAATCTATCTTAGATGCTACTAAACACCTCTTTATCAATATCCTAGGAACGGATTTTCCAGATCCTATCGAAATCGAGAGCACTCACAGGGCACTAAGGGCCAAACAAAAACCAAATGAACCTCCGTGAGATGTCATCTGCATAGTCAAAGACGCTATTCTCCAAAAATCAAGGACAACAGGTGGAGGTTCTTTAGACAGACATAATATCTTAATTTCTCAACATCTAGCGCCTAGCAAATTAAACAAACGACACATCCTAAAACCATTTACAGACCTACTCCGCTCTAAGAAGATACCGTATCGTTGACTTTTTCCTTTTGGCCTGACTGCTAGAGATGGGCGAATTTCTCAAAAATTTGATTTGCCAGGTTCACTGAATTTCCCGCAAAAATTAGTTTCAACTCGAATTTAAAAAAACAGCTATTTCCTGGCTGCAGAGAGCCAGTTAGGTGTGTTTGTAGAAACATTGTGCCAACTCAAATATGCCATAGGGATTGTGTTTGTCTTACATACAAATGCTGGTTTTATATGACACGCATATGACAGCGCTGGTACTAGAAATCGTTTTCACCTTCACTTCTCTGGGCATTTACAGGGCAAAAAACTAACCAAATAACTTAAAGTGGGAATGCAGCCTGAAAAGTAATGCAGCGCTAGCTGAAAGAAACCCTCTGAGCCAAGATCCAACTATAGCGTCAAATACTCACTCCCCATCCCTGTTACCAATCCGACATCAGATGATTCCACAGATTATTTGACACAACCTGTCTCTGTTAAAACGCTGATACATGTAAAGCCCCCCCCCCAAAGAGTGAGAGGGTGTCGGCAGTAATTTTTGCGTTTACATCACTGAATCCCATGTTGCCCTTTCCGTTCATACCGTTCATGTGTCCGCTTTCAAATCGGTCAAGTAATCCAATCAGCTTTCTAAAGCCAAAAACAACAGAAGTTTTTATTCAAAAACAAAACAGAGATGACCAGTAGAATGGGATAATTGCATTTCTTCTTGTGTCTGGCTTTTTGGCTACCTAATCATCAGACAAGCCTGAATCCTTTTTTCATTCCATCTGACAGATTTAAAATAAGGGGAGACAACCAAACAAAGTGCAAACATCATAGAGTGGTGGAGGCTGGAAACAAAATTAGGAACACAAAATGGTGGTTTCCATTGATAACAGTGGTCATTTGGCAGCAACAATTAGTAGGTTGGCACAATGGACAGGTTGATAAGGTTGCATCAACATCATTAGGCTACAGAGAGGCAAATGACAGTGTTGAGCAAGGTTGACAGCAACATCATAGCCACAGATGGCCACAAACACAGAATGTGGATAGTCAGCAACACCATGATTAGGCCACAAGTGCACAATGACCAGTGTTGATGTGGCTGGCAGCAACAGCAGCAGCAGCCATCTGAGGTCGAAGAGTGGCACAATGACAATAGATTTGAGGAGGCATCAACAAGATAGGCCAGGATTGGCACAATGGCACAACGCGTGAGGTGGCAAATCAACATTACAAGACACAGATGGCACAATTACAGGGTTGAGAAGGTGTCAACAACTACATAGGCCACAGATTTGCACGCGATCACCGAATGTGAGGTGGCAGCAACCTGAGTAGCCACAGAGTGTGCAACACTGACAAACAGTGTGTGAGGTGGAGGCAGCAAACAGCAGCATCATGTAGGTCAGAGATTGCACAATGACAAATAAATGGAGGAGGCAGCTACATGAGTAGCCCCAGAGTGCACAATGGCACAAGCTGGATGTGGCAGCCGACATGAGTAGCCCACAGTTGGCACAATGCCACAGTGTGAGGGGGTGTGCAATACCATCCCCTGGTAAAAGATGGTGGGTGGCAATGGAGCAGCTGGCAGCATATGTGTGGCCATCAGTGTGGCATCATCAGATTAGTAGCTGATGCATTAGTTATGAATCCAACTAAATTTCTCAAAGTATTTGGTGAGGCATATGGGCTGATCTAATCTATGCTTAAGGCATTTGTGTGTGGGAAATCCTGTCCTGATTCCACGCCTATTCATCTTGACAAGGTGATACTCCATCCAGCATTTTTGGTGTACAAAGCCGCTTCTTCTTGGGGTAACTATGGCCCCCGCGCACTGAACACCCGCTCTAGACTTATGCCCCACTACTGGCCCGGCAGGACAGCTATCTCCAGTCAACCACCCGCCAAGTTGCGGCTAACACATCCAGTTTGGCCTGCCCAGTATCACCAACGATCTTCTACCCGGGAGGCAAGAGTTGCTGTTCCAATGTAGGAGGCCCTCCACCTGCTGCTTCAGTGTCTGCTCCAGGTCCTGCTTGAAGTACTACACCTCACTGAGGGCGGGTGAAAGGAAGCTTGCTCATCACCGACTCATACTTGGCCTGTTGCCTTGAATGGGGCTGTACTTGCTCCTAACCACCCCCAACCTCCCCAACAGCTACTGAGTCAGAGGTACAAGAGCGATAATGGAACCCCCCGTTCCAACCTTACAGATGATGGAAAAATGGCGCACAAATGCATCGCCAACTGACAACATAGGATATCTCTTTATAAAATAGTACTTTAGTTTTCTCCTGCCCTCACGCAGAGTGAGGAAAAAAGGCTCTCCATTTTTACCGATAGCGAAGGTCCCAAGAGGTGAATAGCCAAAGTCATCCCCTGGTGCCGGATGATTAATCCTATTCGGCCAGATCACTGAAGCCCAGCGCAATTCACAATGCAGCTGGCCATCCTGCGCAAGTACTCTGAGGACTCCCTAACCTCCATCTCCACAGTAATACTGCCATGGGATGTGTCCCTGGGACATCTGCCCTCCATCCTCCAATTCAGCCCCCAAACTACCTCATTTGGCTGTTATATGGTAGTCACCATCCCCGACCCAACAGATTTTGCAGCATCCTGTTCCAGGATAAAGAATGCATTGGAAATGACTTTAATATCCATCCTGTAGCCCTTGGCGACTGACAAAATAACGTGGCCCTTCCTCAAAAGCTGAGCAAACCAGCAGTTTTCCATGCATGAGCTGCCCACAGCCTGACACAAAATTAACAGGGAGAACTCCTGTCCGCTTGGAATCCATCAATACTCGTTAATGGCCTTATCTCTGTTCATACAGTCCTTCTAATAATATATTGAAGGTTGGGAATACCAACGGGTGGCAAACATCACATATCAACCTAGCTGGGGAGGCCGATCCTGCCACTGCAGCTCAAGAGGTTGTGCAATGTGGCTTTGTAGGAAGGATGAATGCATTCAACATTTTCAGGCCATTTTTTTTATATTTAGAATGTCTTGCAGATTGGTGGTAACGACTTTCAGGAACCTTTTTTGAACAACCATATTGAACACGTGCCCATACAGGGCTCATGGGCTCAGCCCTCCTCGTGCAGCCGGGCACCATTTCCTCCATGTCCCGCCGTCACCAGGGTTTCCTTTTTGCATTGCAAGGAGAAACCCACAATTGATTTTGTGTTGCATGGCGGAGAAGTTCCCCCCTGTGGATTTTGTTCGCCCAGGCAAACCAGGGGAAACTGCGGAACCCCCCTGTGCCCTGAACAGGGGTATGAGGAGCAAATTAGACTTGTGGAGGCTAGGTGGGGGCAGAGGGGGGACATTGGCGCGGGATCACTTTTGACAACGGGGAAGAAAAAGCCATCTCCTGTCCAAGTTGCGATGTTTGGGGGCAGGGAAACCCATTTACCCAGTGGGCCGTAAAGGACATGTACTGTCCCTACCTAAGTTTCAGCCCACACGCCCGCGCCCGGGACCTTGGAAACACCGATATCAAAGGGCTGCCCACCTTTTTTCTAATATTTATGAAGTGCTGGTTCTGCCTTTTTCGAAAAGAAATAACGGCTTAGGAATCTCCACCTTGGCTTGGCACAAGCCATTAGTTCAATGAACGGTGCAGAGTCCACCACTTGGAAAGGGAGGGAATGCAGTACTAACAACTTGGACAGGAGCACGGTCAGCTTCTGCACCTTAGGATGCATACTACTGTCTCTTGGCAATCGCCTCAGTGAATGACTGCTGGCGCCATGAGTGGCGAGGAGCAGGAGCATCTGGACTGGTAGATGATGGGAAAGACAAACAGCTCCCTTTGGCAGAGGTGATGGAGCCTTGACTGGCTGAAAAGGCATGCTGCCACGGGGTGCTGCTGCTGTTGCTGCCGCGGCAGGAGGGACCACCACATCGACCCACGTTTCTCCCAGGCCACCGGATGGTGACACTGCATGTGTTGACGCAGGACCGTGGTGCCAATGTTAGCTCCCTGGCCACGCTTCCCTTTCTGCCCATAGATTCTACATATACTCATGTTCAGCTCCTCTGGTGTCTTAGCAAAAAACTGCCACACCACAGAGTAGCTGATTTTACCACCAACGCTTCGCACTGAGTGACTACTACTGCTGCTGCCTCGCTGAGCCCTTGTGCCGCTACTCTCTTGGACCTGTGAAGCGGGTTTCCTGTCCCGTAGCCATTTGGCTCCCGACCTTGCACTGCTGCTATCCTGCTGACTCACGGCCACACTACCCACTTGCTGGCTGCGCCGCTGCCTGACGCACAAGCTGACGCCCTCTTCTCCTGACATGATGAAGCCTTGCTTCACCCGGCTCCCAAGTGCGATCGGCTACATCATCATCGATGCATGTTTGCCCGTCACAGCTATTCTCCTCAACGGTCTCTGTATGTAGAGACTGACTGCTTGCAACATAACCTCTTATGCCACTCTCCAAAATCAATACTTTCCGCCTACCCGCAAGAAGCAGTGATTTGCCCACTTTCGCTGCCAAGTAGTGCTGACTGTTAAAGGAGTTCGTTCTCTCTGTTAAGTGGGGATTGTTAAGGGTCCTTAGGATGTAGTAGACCCGAAACGCGTCATTTGGTTTTATAGATGTTGGCTGTTTGATTTTAATTTTTCCAATATGGGACAATAAAGCTTTTTGCATAATTTATTTACTTTTGAGTGCTGGACAAATCCTTTATTTAGCACTCTGATAGTGGCGCTGAGCCCAGACCACATAGTAGTTCTCTGGCTGAGGGAACCGAACAGGACAGAGGCGGGTTGAATACAGGTGAGGGCCGCTGACCTGTTCCCGGGGCCATGCCAACTAAGGGTTGTGTCTGACGAACCCACCGACTCTTGGCTGGGGTTGTCAGATGTCATCTGCGAGGAAGTGGATGACCTAGTCAACCAATCAAGAACCGGCAGTTCTGGCCACACCGAGTCACCCCTGCTGCGACGTCCCCTTGCTGTGCTGCGACCTGGAATGTTTGTGCCACTGCCACTCGCATGTGCAGAGCCTGCCACCTCTCTGTCTGACATACTGTTTGATCAAACATTTACAGACTCTGTTTAATGAAGATATCTGTATATGATAAACACACATCCTGTATTTTACTCCAAATTACCCCACAAACAAGAGGCTAAATTAACCCTTGGGTATGAAACACCCTACAGAAAAAAACAGATGGAATTAAGGCGTATATGGGGCTGAAAAACACCCACCCTGGACTCTAGAGAGAATACCCCACAAACTAAAACAAAATAGTAATGCTGGTTCAGGAACAGGTGTGTATATGACACACACTTGTGAAGGTCTTTCACCCCAGTCGCTCAAAAAACTAGTTTGTTTTGTAAAGAGTGCAATATAGTGCTGCAGCAGCCAGATGCTTATTGACAGGAGACACACTGAGAAGTGTAAGAATTTAAGGTGGCGTCCGTATTTATAGTGCTATGATGTCACAGAAGCCCACTGGTCGGTGATTGGCTTCATGTCTGCACATGTCATTGAGGGTGTTCCTTTCTTCCTACCAGAGTTCTCTGCCCCATGTAACGCCATGTGCTTGCGGCCATTTTAGAAAAAAAACATGCTTCGTTCCCGCGAATCACCATAAACTTCAGCTTCGTGCAGAACCAAAGTTTTCCTGAAATTCTAAATGAATTCCACTTCGTTAGAATCGATTCGCCCATCTCTACCGACTGCAACTGTGGCGGGCCAACGTTTCATAATCCGTTCTCATACTGATCTACTTGTTGTTCTGGATAAACTAGACGCACATTCTTTATAAATTTCAGATTCGGCGATCATTTCAGATGCTCCTTTGCCAACTTTATCAATGATCCCGCTCCAACTCCGTGGACCCAGATTTCATCCGAAAAATCCCCTAAAGCTGAAAAAACCCAAAGGACGCTAACAACGAAACACTTTCATGAGGACAACACCTGAATAAGAAAACAATCTGGTTATATCTTCTATTTACTATCCTATTTGGTTTTTTTTTTTTTTAAATACCCAGGTTGGCAGTGTATAAGACCTGACATGTTCTCCATCACTAGACGAGTTCTAGCATGATGCTCTGTATAACGTCACTGAGTGTTTTTGGAGTCTCCAACTCCCAAATGATCATGTTGAATGTTTCTACCTTTATGGTTTCTGTTATTTCTTTGCTTGCGACTAAATATTGTATTTTGGCTATTACCTCCCTTCCCACTGAGCGTACCCCTTCTATGTGTCCTTCAGGTCATACTTATAGGCCTGTTAGGGTAATTGGTATACTTGTTTCAACTCTCATCTTTAACATAAAAAGCAATCCTTGTAGTGAGACAACCCCTTTAATGTACAGTGGAATTCTGTCCACATAGGTACTTGTTAGGTAAGATTAACCCTCCCTGAGAACCATTGGTCTCCCTGGTATTGTTAAGGTGTTTTTGTACATGCCCGGAGATTTGATTTAACCGTTCGCTTCACAACAGTTGAAAAAGTGCAAAAGTCGTTGTGTCCGGCTGGCAGGCAATTGAGCTCCGCTTTCTGGGTCTGTGATAGGCTGTTTCTTATCCCAATCCTTATTTTCCAAAATGGGGGAACATTGGGATTGGATTTTGTGATGGAATGGGAGAATACCGTATGCTTATAAAACCTAGAATCTAGCGCTGCACTTGTGCCATAACACAAGACCCGTGATGACGCCACAAATCTCATATCATAAACTCATGTTGGGGGGAGTTTTATAGAGCTTTCTTTTAATCATAGCTCCGTATCTGTGGTGTGACATACTGCAGATGCCACATCGTTACTCTGAGCTAGACTGAGCATATACAATTTATTACCTAAAGCAGAGATTGAATTTTGAAATATGAACTTTGAAATATTAATTTGAAAATATGAATGTGAAAAAATTTATTTGAAATATGAATTTTGAACTTACCAGACTCATAAGGACAGCATTTAGGATTGTTTTTACTACAGGACATGATAGACTATTTTTAGTTCAGTAAAATTAAGTTACATTTTAAATAGTTTTTTGATACATTGGTAAATAATGGGTTAAGTTTGCCTTTGGGAAATGTGGGTTTGATTGTAAATTATAGGCTCCTGTAGAGATGGGTTTTCAGGTCACTTTAGAAAGTTGTGAAGGTGGAGGGGAGTCTGATGTGCTGTGGTAATAATTTTAATTACGGGGGAAGCACGGGAGAAGTCTTGGAGACGGTTGTGTGAGAAGCTGACAAGAGAAGAGCAGATGTTTCTCCCCGTCACCCCTCTTTTTTTTGATTCTTCTTCTGTCTCTGTGGTAACTATGGACTTCTGCAGGAATATCAGATGCCATAATTTTTGAATGTTGTGGATTTCTTATTACAGTCCTTAAATATGCCAAGAGGCAGATGCACATAGGGTTCAAGGACAGCATATCTCTGGACTACCTCCGAAAAACCAACAACCAGTTCTTTAAATGCCAAGACTTCAGTAATGCTAAATAAACCCTT
The DNA here is from genome assembly GCA_025379985.1 of Phyllomedusa bahiana. Classification (NCBI taxonomy): domain Eukaryota; kingdom Metazoa; phylum Chordata; class Amphibia; order Anura; family Hylidae; genus Phyllomedusa; species Phyllomedusa bahiana. The sequence continues at coordinate 35,350 of JAODAL010027441.1, forward strand.
GAAGCAGTATAATTCCATTACTGAGACCTTCGATTTTCATTGCAATTTAATATAATATTGTTTAAAAGGGTTGTCTCACTACATTGATTTATCTCACCTCAGTCCTGTTTTCTTGGTTTCAGTTTGAATTCAGGATTGTGTTTACAGGCTTCTACTAGACTGCAGTAGAAGCCAGGTCTGTAGCTATAGTAACCAGCACTGGCAGACTATCAGGAGAGATCAAACAGGTGTGTAGCTACAGCAACCTGAGGAGCTGATGCAGCTCATACAAGAGGGGATATCTCAGAATAGGTAGGACACTGCTAATAGACACATATTGCAATGTGACTTGTTTTTGCAAGATCTTTAACATAAAAAGCAATCATTGTAGTGAGACAATGACTTTAATTTTGATAATGTGTATTTCTCCTTTTCCCCATTCCCCTTTATCCCTCTTCCCATGCCTTTTCCCCTTCCTTTATGTTTTCCCTGTTGGGAATGTTTATAAACATGTTTAAAATGTTAATAAAAACAAGTAAAAAAAAAAAAAAGAGGAGCGCAAAGAAGGTCCTGTGTGGAGCAGATATTGTGTTATGGGAGGTATCTGGAGATTAGGGCAGAGATGTATAGAAGGGAGAGGTTAGGGAGAGCCATGAAGGTCATGGTTAGTAACTTGAACTGAATTTGCTGAATGCTATAAAAAAACTATGCCTAGACCACGGAAAACAAGCCCTCATATAGGATCCTCAATGGAAAAATTAAAAAAAAAAGTTATTGGTCACATAAAATGCTGAAGCAAGTAATTTTTAAATTTTTTTTGTTTTTTAAAAAGTAGCAAAACATAACTAAACCATATACATCTGGTATTTCTGGAATCATACTGATCTGCAGAATAAAGATAATATTTCATTTATATGACGTTAGACTCCATAAATAAAACAAAGCCCAAAGACAATGGTGCAAATGCATTTTTTTCGATTGTACCCTTATAAAGAGTTTTATCCTTGTTTTTCCAATTCATTATATGACACTGTTACAAAATTAAACCAGTTGTCAGGAATCTCCTGCTATGACTTGGAACTTGTTTACTGTGTTTGCCCTTAAGTTTGCCCTCAGTCAAGATGGTGGATCGTGTCTCAGCTGGGTGCCATCTTGTTTGTTTCCTGTTTGTCAGCATATATAAACTCCACAAGCCTGTTACTCATTGCTTGAGGATTGTGTTTAAGCTCCTGCTGTGCAGTCCTCTAGCCTGGAACTTGCATTCCCGTTAGTTCCTCACCTTTGCGGTTTACCCTGCAAACTTCTAATACCTACGTGTCATTCAAACTGTGCTCCTCCTGACTTTGCCTAGGATCCAGTCTACATCTCTGCTGCCTCCTGTTCCAGTCTGCATTGGCCTTCGCTGTGTTCAAGCCAGTCCTAGCCATTGGATTCCAGCTGTATCCACTAGTATCGTGACACCAGTACTGTAAAAGAAGGCCTTTATGTGGCTATACCAATGAAAAAATAAAATTGTTGTGGCTCTTGGAAGGTGAGGATGTGAAAATGTCGTCATCAAAACTCTTTGTGCACGGTGACGAGTTTACTCCTCAATGCCTCAGGGTTTTTTCTTTCTGTCACAGTTATTGTTTCCGTCAAAGAGTTATAACTTTTTTTTATTTTCTGTCCGCACAGCCGTATAATGGCTTGTTTTTCGAAGAACTACATGTACGTTTTTAATAGTAACATTGACTGCACTATATAATGTACTGGTAAACCCCAGTGGGAAGTTTTTTTTTTCTTTGAGGGTGGGGGTTGGTTCTTGCAGTTCACTGTGTGATATAAAAAACATGCTTTTTTATTCTGAAGGTCAATAGAATTATGGCGATATCAAATGTTTTGAATTTGTGAGTGAGGGCTTGTTTTTTGAGGGCTGTAGTGTAGTTCTTAATGGTACCATTGGTACCATACATGCAAACTTTTAGTCACTCATTATTCCAATTTTTTGGGAAGGAAGCGTGACCAAAAAACCCCCACAATTTTGGTGTTGGGTATTTTGTAAAAATGGTGTTCAATACGTGGGATAAATAATGTTATGTTTTAATAGATCTGACTGTTACGGACACAGCGATACCAATTATGTTTAACCATCATAAAATGACAAAAGGATGTTTTTAAAGTTTTTTTTAATTTCGTTTATATATATATATATATTTTTATATTTCTACTTTGTCACCCCCTGATACTTGACCACTAATATCACAATTTCATGTACACGATTCTGCAGTTCAATAGCACTGTAGATTAATCTTCTAATATACTTCTCATATTACACATATATATATGTACATGGAACATTAAGATCTTAGCCATGAAGGCTAAGGTTATTATGACACCCCCATGGCTTACTGGACGTTGCAAAGGAGACCTGGAAAAGTAAAACCACGCCCTACAAAAGTATTATTGAGCATGTGGCTCAGATGCAGGAAAGGATTACTAATGTGATGCCCATTGTAAGCAGCATCTTCTACAGGCATAAGAGGCACAATCCAGAGTGTATAATTGGTCTGCCAGACTTGGTCAGTTCAAACCAGAGGATGGGGTATTCGTGCTGGCACCCAAAGTGAAGAGCAAGTTCCTAGATAGGGACCCTCCCAAGACCCCTTGCTTTGTGACCCAACCAGAGTCTAGTGTCACAGCTGTCTCCTTCCTAAAAGCAGAATAGGGAATTGCTGCAACACAATAAAGACCTGTTCTCTGAGGTGTCAGGGCTCACGAAGGTTATTGAGCATAACACACTCACTGAGTTGCAGATTCGGGTAAATGTAAAGTCCTGTAGGGTTTCTGAAGTTTGCCGGGAGGTAGTTGCCAATGAGGTTAAGAGGATGGTAAATTTGGGAGTGATTGAGGAATCCAAAAATGGATGGTCCAGCCCAATACTGCCCATATCGAAACCAAATGGGGAATACTGTAGTTTTCTAAAGACTACCGCAATCTGAATGAAGTCTCTAATTCAGATGCCTTTTCCATGCCCTGGGTACATGAGCTGATTGAGAGGCTAGGACTTGCTTGACACATCACAACCCTAAACCTCCAAAAGGTTTCTGGCAATTCCTGTTGTCCAGAGAAGCAAGGAAAATATAGCTTATCGGTATAGATGCCTTTTGGGATGCAGGGAGCACTGTCCACTTTCCAGAGGGTCATGTACTGTATATTACTTCACCATAGGAAATATGCAGCGCCTATCTGGATGACATTGTCAATTTTGCCAGTACTGGAACAGTCACTTGGGTAAGGTCCAAGCAGTCCTGGATGCCTTAAAAAGAGTCCAGTTTGTATATAGGGCAATACACTACGTGGAAATCCCTAAAGAAGCATTTATGCTATCTATCATACATGAAAAAACTTTGAGACTCTCGGTTCACATATTTTGATCAAAAGATGTTTAAGCTGCCCACGACTTTCAACGTGATCTCAAAATATGTGAACCGAGAGTCTCAAAGTTTTTTCATGTATGATAGATAGCATAAATGCTTCTTTAGGGATTTCCACGTAGTGTATTGCCCTTTTTGCAGAAATGTGCCGCTGGCGGCGGTCTGTGTGCGTACATGTATAATTACATGTGTGCCGCAGCCCTGCCAGTGGCACCCAGGTTTGCATACGTTTTTTCAGAAATGTTTTTGTGTGCAGAAACATACGTTATACTTGGTGTACATTGATTTTAACCTATATGGGAAGGAAAGGGTGCTTCCATTTTGTGTTTCTGTCCCCGCCCACTCTCACAGGCTGTCATAAGAAGGGCAGCTTGCAGGTTGGGTGTTTTTTATTTTTTCTCCCTGAATAATGGAGGTCGGTTGACCCAGCGGGAGGCCTGATTGGCTCGATTGAGAGGTAAAGATAGGATAGGACTGCCCGATTTTGAGATCACGTTGAAAGTCGTGGGCAGCTTAAACATCTTTTGATCAAAATATGTGAACAGAGAGTCTCAAAGGTTTTTCAAGTTTGAATATAAACTCCAATAAATGCGCCATTGGGAATAACGCCAGATATTGGGTTATATAGTAGGGAGGGGCAAGATAAAGTCAGGTATAAAGTGGTGGCAATCCAGTGCTGGCGATGCCTGCTCACATAGGAACAGGTCAGGCTACTATACGAGATTTGAACCCAACTTTGCAGAGATAGCAGCACCATTGACCGACTTCACTAAAGACACAAAATCGGCTGTGGTGAAGTGCTCTCCAGAGGCAGAACAGGAGCCTGCAAGAAGCCAGTGTTGCGAGCCCCTGACTTCTCCCAGGAGTTTGTGGAGCAGACAAATGCATGAGCTGTAGGGCTAGGAGCTGTCATGTCCCAAAAGATAAATAGGAGGGAACAACCAGTGTTTTGAGTAAGAAACTGTCCCCGTGTGAGAGGAACTACTCTATTGTAGAAAAGGAGAGCCTGGCCATCGAATGGGCCTTGGTACTACCTCCTGGGGAAGAAGTTTAAGTTGATATCAGACCATGAGCCCCTAAAATGGATGCAGGAAAAAAGGGGCACAAGGCCCGGGTGACTCGTTGGTTTCTGGCTGTACAAAAATGTACGTTTTCTGTGGAGCACAGTCTGAGCAAGCTGCATGACACATGGCCACTCAAAGGTTCACTGCATGATGGCAGAAAGTGCCCATTCCTTGGCTTTTGGCAGTGGGGTATATGTAGAAAGGCAATAGGGGCTATATATGTCACTGAGGTGGGTGGCCTCAGTGATATAAAATCCCAGTAGTGTCAGTGATATGTTGCTGAGGCTATTGTTTTGACTTGAGTTTTGGGTCTGGGTTTTTATGTAGCCACCAGAGAGCCTGGGTGGGAAAGGTCACTCTCACACTCCAGCCCGGGTCTTACCAACCATATAAAAGGCAGCTGAGTCAGAAGGGGTGTGATACTGAACCTGAAGCCAGAAGGTGGTTACTGCCACTACTGGAAAGGTGAATAAGCTTGTGTGATGTGCTGCATCTAGACTGGTGAGACTGTTATGTTTACTAAATGTTTTGCCTGAGGAAAGGACTATTTTCTTTATGCTGAATCAAGCTGTTTTGAGTTTTAAGGACTGTTTGGATAAAACAAATTCTTAAGTTCTTATGACAAGAAACCTGTGCTAGTGACTGCCTTTGTGCTGAAATCCCACTATATATGTCACCCTGAACTTCTCCAGTATTACTACCTCCAGCAGCGTCTTATCATGTCACCACCACAGGTCATGTGACCCCTGGTATCCAGGTAACAGTAGTGTATGGAGGAGCAGAACTTCTCCAGTATTACCACCTCCAGCAGCGTCTTATCATGTCACCACCACAGGTCATGTGACCCCTGGTATCCAGGTAACAGTAGTGTATGGAGGAGCAGAACTTCTCCAGTGTTACTGCCTCCAGCAGCGTCTTATCATGTGACCACCACACAGGTCATGTGACCCTGGTATCCAGGTAACAGTAGTGTATGGAGGAGCAGAATTTCTCCAGTATTACCACCTCCAGCAGCATCTTATCATGTGACCACCACACAGGTCAAGTGACCCACTTATCCAGGTAACAGAAGTGTATGTAGGAGCAGAACTTCTCCAGTATTACTACCTCCAGCAACGTCTTATCATGTGACCACCACACAGGTCATGTGACCCTGGTATCCAGGTAACAGTAGTGTATGGAGGAGCAGAACTTAATAATAATTATTCCTCCATTTTTCCTATTCCATTACCCATAGATGTCGTGTGACCCTGCTGCTAACTGACTGTCAGGAGGTCACATGACTGACGTCATGTTTACTCCATACAGATACTCCATGGATACATTACACAGTACTACATTTACCCCACATCCTATCAATATTTAACCAACAACATAGCAGGATGCTGATATCTGAAACAAGCAGCAGGGAGTATATATACCAAGTGGGAGATATATGATATATTCAGAGCAGAGGCTATAAATACCTGGGGGAAGGTTCATATATATCCTGTATATCATATCTCCCCCTAGGTATCTATACTCCCCCTCTGCTTGGAGTTTGTGACCCCTGCTCTACACTCTATTTCCAGGAGTAGGTACAGTATTGTACTATACAAGGCCGTGTCCTTTGTAGGTGGCAGCCACTTAGGAATTACTGTACTGATTCATATAACTTTTTGTGGCTTTTGTGATATTTTTGAGCTACTGTATTTTTTGTTTAAAGAGAACCTGTCACATAGGTTATGCCTCCCTTGCTGAGGACAGCACAAGCTACTGTCAGACATGCTGTTTCCAGCGCTGTGCCCCTTATTCTGTAAGATGCAGCAGTTTCAGAGCATTTAATGCTCAAATCTTATTCATGAGCAGGTGTCAGCCCCGTCCACCAAAGGCTAGCCCCGCCTCAGGTGGGCGGGGCATGAAAAAAACACTTTTCTGGCTGAAAACTGCAGATTTGAGCACTAAATACTCTAAAGCCATGTTCACACGGCTTATTCAAGCCGTATTTGTGAGCCGGATTGCGCTCGCAATTCCGGCTTGAATAAGGGGCGGGTGCGGGGCCCCATAGACTTGCATTATCCACGGCGCGTATTGCGCCTGGATAATGTGCATGTCACTTTCTCCCCGCCCGGCGGATTCGCCGAGCGGGGAGGAGCGACGGAATCCACTGTTCTCTATAAGAACTGTAGATTTCCGTAATTACTGCGACGGATTGGCGCCGTACTGCAGCGCAAATCCGGCGCGCAGTACGGCACCAATCCGCGGCGAAATAAGCCGTGTGAACATGGCCTAAAACTCCAGCATCTTACAGAATAAGGGACACAGCGCTGGAAACAGCAGGTCTGACACTAGCTTGTGCTGCCCTCTGCAAGGGGGGCATAATCTATGTGACAGGTTCTTTTTAAAGAAGGGTTTCGGCACAGTTATAAAATGCTGGTTGGATTCTACTTAAGAATCCAAGTGGTATTTTATCATCTTTCCAGTGGTTTTGGGGGACGGTTCTGTCCACGGTTTTCGGATTCGCGCGTCCACCATAACCATTGAATTTGCACACCATGCTCCAAGTCTTTCGGAATGCCGGCGGCTAAAAATCCATTCGGTGTAAACTCCTGAACGGATTTTCTTTTAAAGTCTATGGGGACGGTTTCTTGTCTGTTTTCAGACAGTTTCCAAATCTGAAAACCGTCTGAAAATCAGATGAGAAAACCTTGCTGTGTGGACGGACCCTAAGGTTATGTTCACATGGCTTATTAACGCCGTAATTGCGGGACAGATTTCGCCCGCAATTACGTTGTTTGCTCGGCAGCGGGGACGCTGCGGGGCCGGCAGCTCGCCGGCTCCATAGACATCCATTATCTATGGCGCGTATCCCGCCATGATAATTGACATGTCACTTTCTCCCCGCTCTATGAGAACTGTGGATTACCGTAATGACTGGGACGGATTTCAGCCGTATTTGCGCGCAGTGCGGCGCGAATTACGGACTGAAATCCGTCCCAAAATAAGCCATGTGAACATAGCCTTAGTCATCATGGGTGCTAAGAAAGTTAGTGATCACAGCCAGCAGGAAAGAGAATTGCTTAGAACCATGATAGAGGTTAATAAAGACGGCAGAGAGAAATCTGATTTATCATCAGAGCATTGTCTGCCGAGAACAGCGATCTCCACCATCAAATCAACTGGCCTTAATAAAGTGAAGGCTGTGCGGAAATATCCCAGCCATTAGAGGAGGTAGAGCAATAGTTACTAATTTGGATAAATGAAAAACCGTTAGGGGCTGTTTACACACAGCCGCCAGGGGACGGCTTATCTCCACGGTTAGCGGAGAAAAGCCCTCCCCTTTCACATAGACATATTCATCTTCCGCCCGAAAACCGGTCAGAAGATTGAACATATTCTATGTTTTTCGGACCGACGGCCGTCTGAAAAACCGCCGGGCGGAAAATCCATGCAGTAAAAGTGCTGTAAAAGTTTTTCAGCCGGTTTGCAGCTGATTTTCAAAATCGAGAACTGGCTGAAAAACCATGCCATGGGGACATGGCCTTAGCTGGGGGAAGCACTTTCCAGGCGATTATTTGTGAAAAGGTAAAAGTCTTGCACATGGATCAGTTGAAAAAAAAAAGCCTGGAATAAGTGCTGACAGAAGCGTTGATTGAGCTGAAATGTTTATCCCCTTCTTTCATCACATTCATTTTTCCTACTCATCGTCCAAAAGATTTTTTTATCCTTCAGTGTACATAGTCATATAAGGGCTTGTTTTGTAAGATGTACTTTCTAACGGCGCCATTGACCATACCATATAATGGACTGGGAAACCTCCAAAAAATGGAGTGCAATGTGGGGAAAAAAAAGTAAATGCGCCATTTTTACAGGGATTTAATTTTCATGGAGCTCACTATTTGGTACAATGATGTGTTATCTGTATTCTGGAGGTTGCTACAATTCTGGCAATACCAAATTTGTACAGTTTTAAAAAAAAAAACAATTTCTCAAATTTGTAGGCTTAAAAAAATTAAACACATTCTCTTTTCCTTAAATTTGCGCTGCAGCGCCATTTCCTGCGACCAATAATTTATTTTGTTTTTCCATCTATGGACCTGCTTAGGGCTCATTTTTTACGGGCTAAAGCATACTTATTATTGGTACCATTTTCAGGATACATGCGACAAATTGATTAATTTGTTCCAATTTTAGGGGGGGCATAAAAAAAAACAAAAACCCTCAATTTTGGGAAACGGCAAAATTTCTCTCGTACTTGTCACTACAAGTCACAATTTTTCCCCCCTTCTACCGCGTTAGCAGGAGCTTTGAATGTTGAGGTGGGAAGATGGCGCTGACCCTGCCTGGTACCATCGACAAGTGAGCTTGGTCTGCCCTGATCTTCTACCTCTATGCCTTTGTCTACTTTTGTGGTACTTGTTGCCAAGGAAGACTGCATCGATGGTAGGGATGGTTAGGGATCACTACAGTGAAGTCCAGATTCCAGATCCTGTACAAGGGTCGCATACGCCGCATACATGTTGTATATTTCATGGGACCGACATCGGATTCCCATGCCGCCCATGTACTGGACCGCCAGGAATCCGAAATCTAATCACTTTGCCCAATAAACGGTAAAAATGGCATCAGATTTTGGACGCCATTTTCACATTAGTGTGTAGACCTCGCCTAAGAGAAGTATTGAACCAAGTTTAGTTCACACACAAGTGTTTGTATTTGATGTATTCAGTCATATATTCTAGTATAGTAAGGGTATGTTCACACGGCGTATTTTGGCGCGTACAGTACGTGCCGCAACACGCTGGGTGTTTTGGAACCACGTGCTGATCAGCGTATAATTCCAAAGCACGGAGGGGGGGGGGAGGCCGGCCCCATTGACATGCATTATTCGCCACTAACATGCGTGTTCGCCGCTAATAATATGATCGTATTGTACGCGTGGGGAGGCGACGCGTAATCCATAGTTCTCTGAGAGCTATGAATTACCGTAATTGCGGCACACATTTTGCCGCGTATAAAGTGCAATACATGAAATGCACGTGCAAATACGTGGCAAAATAAGCCGTGTGAACATACCCTAAAGGTGATTGGTGCACTATGTGTTTTTAACCATGTATGCTCAACATGGCTGGCAGCAATGAATATGGGCTGGCGCCCGAAACACATCTGCCTAAACTCTTAGTGCTATGCGATTATAACTTTTTAAAGAAATATGAAATAAAGCAACTTTTTTTTAATCAGGCATTGTTTTCGTGGTGCTGGAATACCCTTTTTTTTACAAGCTGTGGAAAATCTGCGATGTAGTTCAATGTGCGAGCTACAACATGGACTGGCCACCTAAGGAAATAGCAGTTGGATTCAATGAGGATTTTAACGAGGAATTCAATACGGAATCCACATTGATGCTTTGTTAACATTCGTTGTGTGAACTTCCCCTAAGGCTCAGTACTTTGTTGTGAATGATAACAATTTGGTCAGACCTGATATAGTCCTGTTACATGACCCGACCACCAGGTGTCACTGCAGCTCTACGAGGCGCTTGAGGTTTCCGTTCCTATTGTTCATGAAGAACCTCATACAATCTGTTGATTCTGTCAAGCAGAGGGAGTGTAGCTGGTCCGCCCTGAGTAACTGTAAAAGGGAAATTCCCTTGTACAAAAACAACAAATAACACTGGGAACACTCATTTTGCTGCCTTCAAAGTTGGAATCATTTTTGAGTATCCTTTGGGTGCTGATTCTGGAAACAACACCAGTTTTCCTCTATCAGCTCTAGTTTTGGAGATCCGGCATTACCACCTTACCAAGTATCTGCTGCTGGAAGTAGCGGTCACTCAATATTGTACTAAAAAAATGTTGGAAATTCATGTGAAACAAAAGACATAAATTGTAGAACATTTAAAGAACACATGAAACAAAACCATGAATGTGCAGGAGCTGCATAAGTAAGTTTAATGCACACAACAGGTCTGAGGGCCGCTCTCTATGTGATTATGTAGAGCAGTGACTCTGAGGCTGGACCTTCCTTCACACAGCGTGGGCCCCTAGCACAGTGAGAAGGAAAGGCCCCTTGCAGCGGGCCCCCTTGTTTCGCGTTTGCCTCCAGGCCCCATATAGCAGTACCCCCTGTACTGCCTTTACGGCGGCCCTGTGTTTAGTTCCAGCATACCTCCCAAGTGCTCCTCTTTAGGAGGGATAGTCCCTCCCTTCACCCAGATCTCCTTGTTCCTCTTTTCTACTCAAATGTTGGTCTTTTTAACTACAGTAGATAAATGAACTTACAATTTTTAAATTATTATATTCCCACCCCCACCTTAAAAACATCTCTATGGTTCTAAAATAATATTAGGCTCCAATTGATTTATTATTTCATAATTTGAAGCAGTTTTTGACCATTACAATGTTTATATTTAATTGATTTTGGGCTTATTAAAAAAAAAAAAAAAAAAAAGAGACAATATTTTCACCATACAATGGTCTTTCCTGGGACATTGTATGTTGAGTGCGGTTTCAAGATACAATGTCTCTGACACTGATCCAGTCAATTATCATGAACATTTACACTTGTAAAACCTCTGTATTAGTGCAGTATATGTAGTGATTGGTGGTCTATAGCCCTCTCTACAGTACAGTGCGGTACTACATGTCCTGTAATACTCTTACGTGAACTAGTGCAGTGCATGTAGTGACTGGTGGTGTAGTAGCGCCTCTCTACAGTACAGTACGGTACTGTATGTCTTGTACTGCTTTTACATGTATTAGTGAAGTGCATGCAGTGATTGCCGGTCTATAGCCCTCTCCACAGTACAGTGTGGTGCATGTCCTGAACTGCTCTAACATGAATTAGTGCAGTGTATTGAGTGATTGGTGGTCAGTACTGCTCTTACATATATTAGTGAGGAGCACGCAGTGATTGATGGTCTAGTAGCGCCTCTCTATAATACAGTGCAGTACTACATGTCCTGTACTGCTCTTACATAAGTTAGTGCAGTGCATGCAGTGATTGGAGGTCTAGTAGCACCTCTCAACAGTACAGTTTTGATAAATCCATGACTGTATGCTCTTACATGTATTAGTGAGGTACATGCAGTGATTGGTGGTCTATAAGCGCCTCTTACAGTACAGAGTGGTACTACATGTCCTTGTACTGGGTCTTACATGTATTAGTGAGGTGCATGCAGTGATTGGTGGTCTATAGCGCCTCTCTACAGTACAGTGCGGTACTACATGTCCTGTACTGCTCTTACATGTGCCAGGATGAGTGGCTCCTTTGGGCACCAGGTGAGGGCCCCATTTTCTTTTTTTCTGGTACATTGATGTACATTTATCAAAATTGTCTAGTTTTAAAAGTGTCTGTTGCCCATAGCAACCAATCAGAGATCAGCTTTCATTGCTAAGGGTCCGACCACATGACAATGATTTACAGTCAGATTAACAAGCAGTTTTAAAAAATCCGAATGTAAACCATCCCCATAGACCTCAACTGAAAATCCAAGTTGCAGTCCACACGACTACACGATTTTTCAAAACTGAACTTTTTTTTCAAAATACTTAGAACATGTTCAATTTTCCATCATATTTCAAGTAAAAAAAACACGTCCCAAACATTTCTAGATCCTGTAGACTGTAGATCCAGTGAGGAAAAAAAAAGATCTAAAATCCACATTGAAACGACATTTTCTTTCACCACTTCTCGTCCTGTGGTCATAATAATATGGTTTTTCATTTTCTTTCCTCCTCGCCTTCCAAAAGCAATAACTTTTTTTTTTTTACATCTACATTGACATACGAGCATGTTTTTGGGGGACTTAAAAAAAACGAAGAAAAAAAAAAATGTACTTGCACCATGTTTGCAGGGATTTTGCTTTTATAGTATTATTTTCCATCTATGGACCTAAAAGAGGGGGGCATGTTTTGTGGACTGAGGTATAGTTTTTATTGGTTCTATCTTGGGATAGATGCGACTTTTTGATCATTCTTATTCCAATTGTTAGGGGATGTGAAATGAACCAAAAAACACAATTTTGGTGTTTAGAATTTTTTTCTTTTACGTTTTTCGGGCTATGGGATAAATGAGTTTGCTCATTTTAATACCTGGATGTTTCCCCGCCTGGCAAATAAATTTTGTGTAACTTTTTTTTTTCCCTTTTTTTTTTAAAGGGGTTAAAGGGGGGTGATTTAAACTTTAAATTTTTTTTTTTTTTTTTTAATTTTTTATTTTTTTCCCCAAAAAATTCAGTCCCTTGGGGTACTTTGACCACTAGGGGGGATAATCGCTTATACATTTCCGCATTAATCTTTTTCACACTGCAAAAAAAAAAACCCTTTTTTTTTTCAGCGTTTTTCTTTTTTTCAAAAAAAACGCTGGAAAAACATTTTGAAAACTTTTTCCCTTAGACTCTATATAAAACCGGGCGCTGTTTCCACACCCTTTTTATTTTTTTCTGCTCTTTTTTTTTTTGGGTCGTTTTTTTGCAACGTTCAAAAAAAACGCCGGGGGAGGGAGAAAAATTTACTACGGGGGTTATGGGGGTTTTTTTGCCGCGATTTTTCAATGAAAACCCTCCCAGGAGAACCCAATTTCCCCCTACAGTGGGTGAAATAAAGGTTTTTACCTTTCAAATTTTGCATAAAATGTCTGATGTGCCTTGTTTTTACCATACTAATAAAATGATAGTTTTGGGTCGCTAACAATTTTTGCGAAAATTCAATTTTTTTAAAACAAAAAAATTAATTTTTTTTTACAGATTTTGGCGCTAATAAAGTTTTTTTTCCCTCGCTTCGACGCTAAAAAAAACATTTTTTTTTCGCATTTTGGCGCAAAAGAATCCGGGTTTTTTTTTACGATTTTTTGCCACTAAAAAAATTTTCTTTTTTCAGATTTTTGGGGGCTAAAAAGTTCTCGCTTTGGCTAAAAATAAAATTTTTTACGATTTTAGCGCTATGGTAAATTTTTTTTCCGGTTTTTTGGGGACTAAAGTCTGTTTTTTTTATGGATTTTGGGGCTAAAATCCTTTTAAAAGATTTTTTCTTTCAAAAAGTGAAATAAATTGGTTTTCGGGCAAAATCCCCCTAAAAAAAATATATTAGCGCCAAAATCCATAAAAAAAAAGTATTTTTTTGGGGGCCAAAAAACCGTAAAAAAAAAATTTTAGGGCCAAAATCCCAAAAAAACTAGATAAATTTATTTTTGCCAGAAAACCGTGAAAATATGGATTTAGCACCAAAATCCGAAAAAAAAAAAAGGAATTTTTGGGCCAAAATCCTTTAAAAAACGATTTTTGGGCCAAAACCGTAAAAAAACTAGAAACTTTATTAGTGCCAGAATCCGTGAAAAATTGATCTTAGCCCAAAATCCGTAAAAAAAAAGGGGAAATTTGGGGCCAAAAAACCGAAAAAAAAACTAAAAGAGAATATAAATGCAATGATTGCTTTCCATCCCCCTTTTGTAGGAGATTACACCAATGGCTTAATTTTAAAGCATACAATAAAAAAACAGACTTTAAGACAGGAAAAAAAAAGGGGCCCTTTTTTTTAGCTGCTTTGAAGGGAGTGGACAGAAAAAACTCAGTTTTTTATGAAAGTTAGTAATTCATTTTTAGGTTTTTTTCTTTTCCCTTTCGGGGGGGGAAAAGGCCTATTAGTAAAAACAGAAGGGGGATAAAGAGCCGCCATTACTTCCGGAGATCTAAAGATGAAAATACAGTAAAAGAAGGGGAAAAAATAGCAAGGGGAATTGTGACAAAATGTAACCCCCTACCTCCAAAAACTTGGACTCTACTCTTGGAATGACTTTAAGTGTGAAAAACCACTTCCAACACTTGACCCACCATGCTTTGGTCTTCAATTTGCACAAAAAGCTAGAGTTTGCAGAAATCCAGTTAATAACAAGTATTCAGAGACCTGCTCCCTGGGAGAAAATATGTAACTTAGTTTCCCAAAAGGCAAACTGTTTCTACCGCCACCTATAGGTGCATAGCCTATAATTCAATGTCCGACCTTGTACCAAAGAATATACTGAAAAACCGCAAACAAAATTCTAAGTGGGGCAAAATGTGAAAACAATGTCCTTGCATTATAAATGATGTGTTATCTGGATTCTGCAGGTTGATACAATGCCAAATATGTAGCGTTTGTGTTATGTTATAGTATTGTAAAAAATTCTAAAAAAATTTTATATTTTGCTCCAAGCGCCCCTTTTTTGTGACCAATAAAAACTTTTAGGGGATTCTACCCATGCCTGAGTGAGGGTTTGATTTTTTTTTTTGCAGGCTGAAGTTTTTTTTAGGAGACCTGAAATGACCCAAAAACCCCACAATTTTGGCGTTTGGGAAAAATTTTTTTCACAAAGTTTAGCGTAAAAGGTTTTAAGGTGTTATATTTTTTTAGGAAACGGGGCTTTTACGACCCGGGGGGGGAAACCCCAATATGTGTTTTTTTTTTATTTTTTTATTTCTTTTTATTTTTAAAGTGACAAAATGGGGGTGACTTGAACTTTTAACCTTTGATTTTTGTTTTACACTTTTAAACACTTTAAAAACACTTTTCACTTGTACTTTGAGTCCCCCTAGGGTGCTTTACCTCTAGGGGGCGCAATTATGTGTTCACCCTTTTGCATTGACTAATACTAAAGGGTGTACAAAGATGGCAGATTTACTACTTCCAGACCAGGGTAAAGGTGGTGCCTGAGCCAGACTTGTATTTTGGGGCTTACACTGCGCCTGTAATGTATGACCTGCAAAGAACAGCCAGACCAGGGTAAAGGGTGTGCCTGACCCAGACTTTTTGGTATTGGCTCTACACTGCCCTGTATGTTTTGACCTGCAGAAGAACAGACCAGGGTAAAGATGGTGGCTGAGCCAACTTGGGGTAATGGCTCTACACTGTGCCTGTATGTATGACCTGCAGAAGAACAGCCAGATCAGGGTAAAGGTGGTGCCTAGCCAACTTGAGGTATTGGGCTCTACACTGCCCTGAAATGTATGGACCTGCAAGAAGAACAGCCAGACCAGGGTAAAAGGTGGTGCCTGAGCCAATTGTGGTATTGGCTCTACACTGCCCTGTATGAAAGTGACCTGCAGAAAAAACAGCCAGACCAGGGTAAAGTGGTCCCTTTGAGCCCAGACTTGTGGAAATTGGCTCTACACTGCCCTTATGTTTTACCTGCAGAAGAAAAGCCAACCGGGATAAAGGTGGTGCCTGAGCCAGACTTGTGGTATTGGCTCTACCCCCTGCCCTGTATGTATGACCTGCAGAAAAACAGACCAGGGTAAAGGTGGTTGCCTGAGCCAGACTTGGGGTATTGGCTCTACACTCCCCTGTATGTATGACCTGCAGAAGAACAGCCAGACCAGGGTAAAGGTGGTGCCTGAGCCAGACATGTGGTATTGGCTCTAAAACTGCCCTGTATGTATGACCTGCAGAAGAACAGCCAGACCAGGAAAAGGTGGTGCCTAAAGCCAAAACTTGAAAGTATTGGGCTTTTTTTTTCACTGCCCTGTATGTATGACCTGCAGAAAGAACAGCCAGAACCAGGGAAAAAGGTGGTGCCTGAAGGCAACTTTGGTATTTGGCTCTAATACCTCCCTGTATGTATGACCTGCAGAAGAACACCAGACCAGGGTAAAGGTGGTGCCTGAGGCAGACTTGTGGTACTGGCTCTACACTGCACCTGTATGTATGACCTGCAGAAGAACACCAGGACCAGGGAAAAAGGTGGGCCTGAGCCCAGACTTGTTGGTATTGGCTCAACACTGTGCCCATATGTATGACCGCAGAAGAACCCAACCAGGGTAAAGGGTGGTGCCTGAGCCTGATTTTGTGGTATTGGCTCTACACTGCCCTGTATGAAAGACCTGCAGAAGAACAGCCAGACCAGGGTAAAGGTGGTGCCTGGGCCAGACTTGTGGTATTGGCTCTACACTGCGACTGTATGTGTGACCTGCAGAAGAACAGCTTCATACATTCTAGCGCAGTCTACACTGCCTTAAAGGTATTTAGAACTGGCCTGTCAGCGCCAACGTTCATACATGTCACCCAAAATGTTATTTACACCGGTGCATTGTTAAAACAAAACAAAATAAATTGCATATTTGCAGGACAATGTACAAAATGGCTCTGCTATTACATCCTGCCTACCCAATGGTCACATCAGCACCAACTCTTAATACTTTACATGTTGTGGTAACGTTTTCTGTGGCATCCAAGAGGTTAAAACACTAGGATTGGTGCTATCTAATTCCCGCTGCTAGCAGCAGGTACTACCTATAACTGGCACTGACAGTGTAATCCACTATGGTGTAGATTCCCCATTCAAATGAATGGGATGTGGATTTGACACAGATTTCGATGAAATGCATCATGTGAACATAGCCTTAGGGTATTAGAGTATGGGGGTCACTACAATATGGAATTTCCATCTGGATTTTGCAGGCTAAAAATCTGCTGCACATTACAGCACCAAAGAATTGGATAAGATTGTAACAACTATACAGTATTGAAAATAATTGTGTACAATCTACATAGAAATTGACCTGTGGTTCGGGTTTTAAAGCTTTTAATTATTTTTCTTCTTTTTAGTTTTCTGTAGAAAAATTCAACTGTGGCAAATCTGAAACAAATCCACATAACGGAAATTTTCCTATGTTTTACGAGTGCACAAAAATCCTTTTCTATGTGAAGCCACATTCACATTACATTTTTGCCCTCTATCAGTGGAATCAATCAGGATACCTTGAAACACTGTAGTGGGTTTATGGGGTCTATAGGGCTAATGTAGTCTTTTTTGGACTATTACTTTGTGTCCCAATCATATACACTTTATTTGCCGGACACAAAACATGATCTACCATGATTTGGAAGTAGATCAAACAAAGTCTAGCCTTATGGACTATACATTGGGTAAACATTGGGTTAACTTTTTAAGTTTTCTGGACATATGTCACAAACGAGCCTAAAATCTTGAAGTTGATGGGCCTTGACTTTCCAGTTTTTCTCCCATTAGTACATTAGATGCATGGGGCGTAATTAGATTTCACAGGGAAAAGAAGATGGGGCCCCCAACCAACTAATGACAGAAAAACTAAAACAAGTTTAAGTGTCAAAAATTCATAATACAAATAATAACTCCATATATCCCAGAACCCACATAGTAGAGCTAGATGGTAGAAAGCCACCAACTTTTTATTTCCTATAAAAAGGTGAACACAAGTCTTTGTAGGGATAAACAGCACTCACCAATAATCGCCAATAATGTTGCACCTGAGCTTCCGGATGCAATATACTGGTATACAGCGCACGTTTCCTTGGCTTCCGACCTCAAGCCTCAGTGACCATTTTTCATTTTTTTGTACCCTTGCCGTGTGTGGATTTATTAGCACTAAATACATTTTGATGCATATTTTTCACTATGGAAGCGCTGGTCCTGCAAAGTTTTTTACTATAAAAGGGTGAATCATTCTTGGACGTGAATGGAGCTCCTCAACCTCCGGGTCCCATTGCAGAGGTTATGGCTATAATAATGCCCACGCATGCAGATTTATAATACCCAGATCTATAACTTGAGATTTTTCTCAGGGTCCATCTACACAATGTGCTTTTACCGTCAGATTGTCACAGATTTGGGTTTTAAAAAAATGTAAAAATCCAATCTGTAAAAGCATCCCCATAGACTTTAATTGAAAATCCAAATTGTAGTCCACACGACTTGAATTTTCAATAGGCTGGATTGCAAAAATGCCGTTTTTGCAAAAAACTTAGAACATGTTGAGTAAATCACTGGACTTGTGGTCAAAAACCGCGTCCTGAACATCTCTATGTTGGTTGGGAATCCAAAACCCCATAGAGATGATGGGACTCATCATCCAGCAAATCCAGTGGAAAACAAAGACTAAAATCTGCATTGAAAAACCATGCTCATCGGACGACATATTTTTCGCATTCTAATGAGTGTTTTGACCAGTGTCATATAGACGCAGCCTAAACCGAAGACTATCCAGCATCAAAGTTAGAAAGCCTTTACATTATGAGAAATGCGTTTTTCCAGTTGTAGTGGCTTTTTAACTATTTTTGGATGCATAATGACCAGATTTTAATTTACCAACGTGTTGGACTTTGATGCTGGATTTTCCCTGGTTTAGAAGAATTGTTTCATTTGGTTGCACAAGTCTTCAGTGTCCATGCATCGTCCAGGTATAATAGGAACATTAAACAGAGGACATTGTAGCAGGTTATAACTTTTTATTTATCTACACTGAACCTCATTTGCCAGCTGTATGTCCAAAGACTTTGGGTGCCCAGATCATCTTGTACCTCACGAACATTTTCACATGGGTAACACTGGGGAACATTTATTTAGGTGCCTTAAAAGTTGGAACCATTTTGGAGTATGTTTGGGGCCGATTCTGAAAATGATTCCCGTTTTCCTCTATCAGCTCTAGTTTTAGAGATGCGGCATTGCCACCTCACCAAGTATCTGCTGCTGTAAGTAGTGGTCACTCAATATTGTACTAAAGTAATGTTGGAAATTCATGTGAAACAGAAAAGAAAAATTTTAGAACATTTAAAGAACACATGAAACAAAACCATGAATGTGCAGGAGCGAATCCACTTCTATTCATCCGCACTACACATTTATACACAAATCAGTCACAAGGACAATGTAGAATCATGGAATCAACATCTCATAACCTAGAGCTGCTAGAACACAATAAATGGGATTTTTTATTTATCTACACTAAACCTCATTTGCCAACTGTATGTCCAAAGACTTTGGGTGCCCAGGTCATCTTGTACCTCATGAACATTTTCAGACGGATAACACTGGGGAACACTTATTTAGGTGCCTTAAAAGTTGGAACCGTTTTTGCTATCAACATCTCAGAAACTAGAGCTGCTAGAACACAATGGGTTGGATTTGTAGACTCAGCAGCTCTCAAATACCCAGAATAAGGTCAAAATTTCTAGGCACAAAAAAAATTACTTTTTTTTTGTTCCCCATTGTAATATACATTACATCCCTCCATATCTACATGAACAGCTGTCTGGAGCTGGAAATAGGGGTTTTTACAACCTCATTATCTCATTAGGTTTGTGGATTGCCCCATGTTCCACCATTAAAGGGCCTTTGGGAAAACACCCTTTAGTGTTTTGACAACTGGGTCGAGAGTTTTGCTTT
>JAODAL010027442.1:0-54957 GCA_025379985.1 Phyllomedusa bahiana
GTTATGGAGGGGAGATTCCCATGGGGGGAGGTTTTTCGGAGATTAGGGTAGAAAAGTATGGGGGCAGGTTAGGATGGAGATTAATGAGGGGGTTTTCAGGAATTGGGATAGAGATGTAGGGGGGGGAGGTTATGGATGGGATTACAGGGAGGGGAGGTTCAGGAGTTTTAGGGTTAGAGATTTTGGGGGGGAAAGGGTTTAAATGGATGGAAATTCCCTTGAGGGGGGGTATAGGAATTAGGGTAGAGATGTAGAGGGGCAGGTTATGGACAGAGATTACTTTTGGGGGAGGAAACCGGGTATTAGGGAGAGACGTGGGGGGGGAGGTTAGGGATGGAGATTACTGGGGGAAAAGGTATCGGGAAATTTTGGGTAGAGATGGAAGGGGGGACAGGTTATGGATGGAGATTACATGGGGGACAGGTTTATGAGGAGTTTAGGGTAGAAAATGAAATGGGGGGGGGTTATGGTTGGAGATTACATGAGGGGGGGGATCAGAAAAATTGGGGTTAGAGATGTAGGGGGGGGAGGTTATGGAGGGAGATTAATGGGGGGAAGGTATCAACAATTAGGGTGAGATGTTTTGGGGGGGGGTTTATGGTTTGGAGATTAAAAAATGGGGGGAGGTATCAGGAGATTAGGGTAGAGATTTTATGGGGGGAAGGTTAAAAATGGGTTTAACCCCGAGGGAGGTACCCAGGGGGATTAGGGTTGAGTGTTTTTGGGAGGGAAGGTTTAAAGGGGGGAAGACACAGGAGGGGGGAATCAGCGATTAGGTTAGAGAGGTATAAAGGGAGATAAGGATGGAGATTTACATGAGGGAGGTTTCAGGGGGATTAGGTTAGAGATGTATAGGGGGAGAAATGGATGGAGCCCTACATGGGGGGGTTTTCAGGAGATTAGGGTAGAAATGTATGGGGGGGACAGGTTATGGTTGGGGGATTCATGAGGGAGTTTCCCAAGAGATTAGGTGAGATGAAGGGGGGAAAAAGGTTAGGGAAAGGAATACAGAGGGATTTATAAAGGAGTTTGGGGGAAAGAGATGTAGGGGGAAAAGGTTTTGGATGGGGGAATTCATAGGGGGTTTTTTTTTTTCCAGGGGGGGATTAGGGTAGAGATATATGGATGGAGAATACATGAGGGCAGGTATCAGGAGATAAGGGTAGAGATGTATGGGGGGAGGTTATGGAGGGAAATTTACTTGAGCGGGGGTATAGGAGATTGGGGGTAGAGATTTTTTTGGATGGAGAATACATGGGGGCAGGTATCAGGAGAAAAGGGGGTAAGATGAATGGGGGGGGGGTTTTGGGGGGAAAATGAAAATTTAACATGGGGAGGGGGTATCGGGAGTTTGGGGTTTGAGATGTGGGGGGAAAGGGTTATGGAGGGAATTTACAAAAGGGGAAAGGTATCGGGAGTTTGGGGGGACGGGGAATGTAGGGGGGGGTTAGGGGATGGGAATGATGAGAGGGGCGGTATCGGGGTTTTTTGGGGCCCAGAGATGTTTTTGGGGGGGCAGGTTTTGGATGGAGATTTTTTAGGGGAGGGTATCAGGAGATCGGGGCAGAAAATGTATGGAGGGGCAGGTTAGGGATGGAATTACACATATTTTGCCAACTTTTAAAAAGTAAAAAAGGGGAGATTTAGGGGACACCCCCAACTTGTCGGTATGCCCGCCCCTTCAAAAAGCCACACCCACTCCCCCTAACTGCATAAGGGGTTTTGGGGAAAAAAAAGCCAGGTAGATCCCCTTTAAATTGCCAGGTAAAACCCCCCCAAAACCCAGGTAGTGCCCCTTACGGGCCGGTAGATGCCCCCTTGAAACCCAAAAGTAGTGCCCCCTCTGTAGCCAGGTAGAGCCAAATTTGTAGCCGGGTTTAGAGGGCCCCCCTTTGTTGCCGGGTTTGGGTGCCCCCATTTTTCCCCAAGTAGTCCCCCCATTTTTTAGCCAGGTAGTGCCCCATTTTTAAACCAGGTAGTGCCCCCATTGTTCCCGGGTGGGGCCCCCTTTGGTTTTGCCATAGTCCCCCATTGTTTGCCAGGTAGTGCCCCCAATCTTTTAGCCGGGGAGTGCCCCCATTTTTTTCCCGGGGTTTGTGCCCCACCCTTTACCCAAAGGGTAGTCCCCCCTCCATCGTTGGGCCGGGGAAAATTTGCCCCCAGGAACCCAAAGTTTCCCCCCCTTTTTAGCCCGAAAGTCCCCCTCTGTTGGGCCGGGTTAGTCCCCCCTTTTTGGTTGCCGGGTTAGTGCCCCCTTTGGTTTTCCCAAGGTAGTGCCCCCATTGTTTCCGGGGTAGTGCCCCCATTGTTGCCGGTAGTGCCCCCATTTTTTGGGCCAGGATGCCCCCATTTTTCCCAGGTAGTGCCCCCATCGTTAGCCAGGTAGGGGCCCCCATTTTTTGGGCCGGGTTATTTCCCCCATCGGGTTACCCAGGTAGTCCCCCCTCTTTTTGCCAGGTATTTGCCCCATCTTTTGGGGCCAGGTAGTCCCCATCAGTTAGCCGGGGTAGGGGCCCCCATTTTGGTAGCCAGGTAGTGCCCCATTTTTTCCCAAAGGTATGCCCCTCTGTTCCCAGGTGGGCCCCCCCATTGTTAGCCGGGTAGTCCCCCCATCTGTTAGCCAGGTAGTGCCCCCATCTTTTTAAGCCAGGAAGTGCCCCTTTGTTGCCAGGTAGTGCCCCCATTGTTCCCCAAGGTAGTGTCCCCATTTTGCCGGGAAATTGCCCCCTCTGTTGGGCCGGGTTTCGGCCCCTTTTTGGGCCGGGTAGTCCCCCCAATTTTTCCCAGGTGTGCCCACTCTTTTGCCAGTTATTTCCCCCTCTTTTGCCAGGAAAGTCCCCCCTCTGTTACCCCCAGGTACTGCCCCCTTTGCCCCCCCCCGGGTTCCCCCCTTTTTTGCCAGGTAGTGCCCCATTTCCCGGGTTTGATGCCCCCATTGTTGCCAGGTATTTGGGGCCCTTTCTGTTAGCCGGGGTAGACCCCCAAAAAGGGCTAAAAAAAATTAAAAAAATAAAATCCCTTACCTTACCGGGCCCTCCTGCACGGGGGCCCCTTCCCCGCCCGATCTTTTCAGCGGCGAAAGGGGGAAGTGAGGAAGCCGCCGTCACTCCCCTGCACCCGCGCGTCATTTCCCCCCTGCCCGCTGACCCGTATTCACGGCGCGCACAGCCCCCGAAAATACAGGGAGAGGAGGGAGCGATCCCTCCTCCCCCCATCCCGCACAGTGGACCGCGGGCGGGGGAGGGGGCCCCCGCAGCCGTTCACCCGCCTATAGAAGCGGTTCCCCCCGGCGCAAGGTACGCACTAGCGTACTCTTGCGCCGCGGGGAATGGGAAAAGGGCCCCCCCCGCCTGCAGGGGGCGGGAGGGAATTTCCCAACTCCCCGGGGGGGGCGGGAGGGGACCCCAAATAGCGGGACCCCCCCCCCCCAAAAAAAGGGAGAGTTGGCATGTAGAGATTTACATGAGGGATGTAAACAGGAGATTAGGGTGGGGGGGGGAAGGGGAATTTTTAGGGAAGGTTTCTATGGAATGACATGGGGGAGATGTTTTAGGGATTAGGGTAGGAATGTATGGAGGGGATATGGTGGAGATTTTTCATGAGGGGAAAGGGATCAGGAAAATAGGGCAAGATTATGGGGGGGTTTTGGAAAGAAGATTACTGAGGGGAAAGGGATCAGGAAAATTAAAAGGGAGAGATGTAGGGGGGGGAATTTTCATGAGGGAAGGGATAAGGGGAAAAAAGGGTAGAAAATTTTATGGGTAGGTTATGGAAATTTAGATTTTAAAAAGGGGGTAAAGGGGTTTTGGGTAGAGATGTATGGGGGGGCAGGATGTGTATGGAGATTACATGATGAGGTAACACGGAGATTAGGGCAGAAAAAAAGGGGAGAGGTTATGGATGGAGATTACATGAGGGAGGTATCAGGAGATTAGGGAATAGATGTAGGGGGGGAGGTTTATGAAGGAGATTACAGAGGGAGGTATCATGAGATTAGGTAATAGATGAATGGGGGGGACAGGTTATGGATGGAGAATTACATGATGGAGAGGTAATCAAGGAGAATAAGGGTAGATAAGTTATTGGGGTAGGTGATGGATGGAGATTACATGAGGGGGTATCAGGAGATTCGGGTCGAGAAGTATGGGGGGAGGTTATGGATGAGCTTACAAGAGGGAGGAACAGGAGATTAGGGTAGAGATGTATGTGGGGGGTTATGGAGGAGATTACAAGAAGGGAGGTATCAGGAGATTAGGGTATAGATCGTGTGGTGGGGGGAGGAGTTTATGGATGGAGAATAACATTGAGGGTAGGTATCAGGAGAGTAGGGTAGAGAATGTAGGGGTGACAAGTATGGATGGGGAATACATGAGGGGAAGTATTAGAAGATTAGGTAAGATGTAGGGGGGGGAAGGGTACTGGATGGGGATAACATGAGGGGAGGTAACAGATATTAAGGTAGAGATGTCAGGGGGGGCAGGTTATGGATGGAGATTACATGAGGGGGTACAGGAGATAGGGTAGAGATGTAGGGGGTCAGTGTATACGGATGGTGATTTCATGAGGGGTGGTCTCAGGAGATTAGGGTAGAGATGTATGGGGGGAGGGTATGGATGGAGATACCTAGAGGAGGTTAAACAGTCGATTAAGGTAGAGAAGTATGGGGGGGCAGGTATGGGATGGAGATTACATTAGGGGAAGTAATCAGGACATTTGGGTAGAGATAGTATGGGGGACAGTGTTTTATGGATGGAGATAACCTGAGGGAGGTATACAAGGAGATTAGGGTAAGTTTGTAAGGGGAGAGGGTATGGATGGAGATTACATAGGGAGGTATCAGGAGATTAAGGGTCGATGATTTGGGGTGGGGGGCAGGTTATGGATGGAGATTATATGAGGGAGGTATCAGGAGATAGGGTAGAGATGTATGGGGGGGGCAGGTTTATGGATGCAATTCATGAGGGAGGATCAGGAGATTTAGGTAGAGATAGTATTGAGGGGAAGGTTATGATGGAGATTACTGAGGGAGGTACAGGAGATTAGGGTAGAGATGTATTGGGGGGGGACAGGTTATGGCCAAGATTTACATAGGGAGGTATCCAGGAGAGAAGGGTAGAGATGTAGGGGAGAAGAGGTTATGGATGGAGATTACATGAGTAAGTTATCAGAGATAGGTAGAGTGTTATGAGGGGGCAGTTATGGATGGAGATCACATGAGGGAGGTATCAAGGAGAAGAAGGTTAGAGAGTATGGGGTGACAAGTTATGATGGTAATTACATGAGGGGAGGTATTATGAGATTAGGTAGAGAGTATGAGGGGAGGTTGTGATGGAGATTACATGAGTGAGGTATCAGGAGATTCGGGTAGAGAAGTATGCGGGGGGGTCAGGTTATGGATGGAGATTACATGAGGAGGTATCAGGAGATTAGGGTAAAGAGTATGGGGGGGGGAGGGTTATGATGGAGATTAACATAGGGAGTTAATCAGGAGATAAGGGTAAGAGATTATGGGGGTGGAGGTTCTGGATGGAGATTACATGATGGGAAGGTATCGGAGATTAGGGTAGATATGTATGGGGACAGGTTATGGATGGAAATTACATGCGGGAGGCATCAGAATTAGGGTAGAGATGTAAGGGGGGGGGGTTATGTGATGGAGATTAACATGAGGGAGGTTAATACAGAGAGTAGGGTCAGAGATGTTTTGGGGGGCAAGTTATGGATGAGATTACAAGAGGGGAGGTATAAGGAGATTAGGGTAGAGATGTATGGGACAGGTTATGGATGGAAATTACATGAGGGAGGAATCAGGAGATTAGGGAAGAGATGTATGGGGGGGGGAGGGATTATGGATGGAGATTACCACGAGGGGCGGTATCAGGAGATTAGGGTAAGATGTATGGGGGGAGGATTTATGATGGAGATTACATGAGGGGCCAGGTAATCAGAGATTAGGAGAGATGTATGGTGGGACATGTTATGGATGGAGATATTACATTAGCGGGGGTACTCAGTGAGCTTAGGGTAGAGAAGTAAGGGGGAGGAACCAAGGTTAGGATGGAGATTACATGAGGGAGGTATCAGGAGATTAGGGTCGAGATGTATGGGGGGAGCCCAATGAGGAGGGAACAAGCAATGTGAGGAGTCTTACCTGTTTTACCTCCAGGGGAGGGTTATACACCTAAAGGACTGTGGTGGACCATATTGGTCACAATAAATGAAGTGTCCAATAGAACCCTGACTCCACCCTCCTGTTGACACTGATCAACATGACTGTGACATCATGGAAGTTCCTGATAGTTGATATAGAGCACATCGGCCCGTACGCCGGGCGGCGTCTTACCCATTGGGGCCATGGTAGGCACCTGCCCCGGGGCCATAGTGAAACAGGGGCCCTAAGAGGGGTCAGTGTACACACACGCTTCGCTTCAGTCACTTAAAAAACAACAAGCTGCTGCGTCTCTAGACGCCTGTCCTGCCTGCGCGGGCAGTAACTCATGTAGCCGGCAGCGAGAGCAAGCCCGCAGCATCCCCCCTCCCGTCCGTCTCCTCCCCCGCCAGTAAGTGAAAGCTCAGTCCTCCTAACTTCCCTCCCTCCTCACCTTCAGACTTCTCCAGCTCCCCCCCCCCATCCCGGCTGTCTCTCCGTCACTATCGCTAAGCCGCGGTCAGTGACTACTAGCAACTGCGGCCCTCCTCTGTTCCGGCTCATCATATCCCAGGAAGGTACAGGGGCTTCCGATAGGGTCAGGATGGCTGATCACTAGCTAAATCCAAAAAACCGCACCGATGTGGACCGCCAACCTGTGCCCCTTCCCAGCAACTCTAAGTATTTTAACAGACATCCTGCAATGGCCAGGGCACAGGAATGGGCTGACATACAATGGTGTAAAGATATAGCCTGCGGTCAGCCATCCTGTGCACATTAATGCCACAGGTGTCTGCAGCAAAGACAGCAAGGAAATTACTCAATTACACAATACTAGATTGGGGACTTGTAAAAAAAAAAAAAAGTAAATGACAAACTAAAAAACTCTCCACAAAAACCGCCCAAAAAACACTTTTATTTAAGAAAGAAAAAAATGATGTAAACCCTTAGCATCCGGCCTGAAAGGCTTAATGTCAACTACATTTTGTAATTTTGTCTCCCTAGCGTTTTCAAAGTCATAACTTTTATTTTTCCCTGTGACGCAGCAGTATGAGGAACTGTTTTTATGTGGCTACTAATTTTTGTTTACATAAAAATTACTGCCGAATTTTTTAAAAAAAAATAAAATTATTGTGCAGGATGTGTTTTAGCATTTTTTAAAACAAATTTTACACCATTCATATTTCACACAGAAATAAACCTAATTAGATGAAATTCTACAGGTTATTTAAACGGATCTGTGGATACCCTAACATGTGCAGGGTAGTTTTTTTTTGTGAAATATATGCAACGAATATTTGGATAATAACTTTTTTTTTTCTACACTTTTTGTATTTTTTTTTTTTTATTCCCATTAAGAAGGATAATTATTTTACAACTTTTGTCTATTATTTTTTTAATTATCATTACACCGTTTTGGCACACTCCTGTATATTCCTGTATACTGTATGCCAATACATTAACGTCTGTACTATCCACCTTATGCAAGATACATTATACTTCTGTCTGCAATTACATCACACTATAGCCACACTCAGTATACTCCTGTAAAACTATACATTACACTTCTCATAATAAACACATTCTCAATACCTCCTGTTATCTAATACATTACAATCCTGAATATAAATACATCCTGTCAGCAAATCGACATACCACTTCTCTCTATACTCCTTAAAATAAAACATTATAACTCCTGTATACCAACTTCCAACTCCTGTTTGCTATACATTACACTACTGTACATACACCCTGTATCCAAATACATTACTCTCCTGTATACTAATACATTACACTCCTGGATAATCCTCTAAGCTAATAATCCATTACACTATGTGTCAGTGTCAGCATGACATAGGCTGTTGTGTTGGGATAACACACGGTGTACCCAGACAGCAGAGTTACTATACCAAACCGCTCTAGGGCTACTCTAGATACCCCAAGGGCTCTACTTTATACATATTCCTCAGCTCCATCATGCACCTGGAGTCCGCGGTAACCCTGATGGGGTCCGGGAATTCCTTCTGATTATGCTGCCAGTCCATGGACCTCAACAATCAAAGGGGTTAAATGGCAGAATCGGAGGCATTCTCCGGTCCCGCCATTCAGAGATTAAAAAAAGAAAAAAACATAAGTGTACAAAAAAGTAGTTAAAAAATTGTGGCCTACATTGCATAAAAAAATAACAAAATATTCAACATCCACATGACTGTAATAAACCCTATAAATTACTTTAACATTTAGATGTAAAACGTGAATGGTGTAAAAAATTATTTTGAAAAACAAATTCAGAAAAAACACTTTATTTCTGTTCATGCTGAAATTTCTTTTTTAAAAAGAATATGCAGTAGTTTACATGTAAACTTAAACTACTCCCACAACAATACATACTTCTCCCGCATAATACAGGTCCTCATACAAATGCATCATTGATTACAACATAATGGTCCTCATTTATCAAGACGGTCTAATAAGACTATTTTTATTGCCCAAGTAACCAATCAGAGGCTCCAGCTTTCATTTCCTCTACTGCCCTGATAAATAAAAAAGCTAATCACTGATTGGTCCCTAAGCGCAACAGAAACAGTCGTATTGTTTAGATAGAATATAAATGATGTTGGGGGGGGTTGGGGGGCCCATGAACAGCTCTGCCCAGTGGCCCATAATGTTGTTAAGACGGCCCGTCCGTACACCTCATAAACATCACCACATGCGGGGCCCCTACATAATCATGGCCCCAATATACACGCACAGTGCAGGGCCCTACATAATCATGGCCCCACTATTATACATCACAGTGCTGCCCTACATAATTTCTGGCCCCAAAATACACCATCAGTGCGGGTCCCCTACATAGTTCCTGGCCCCAATAAACACCACATGTGCAGGGCCCCTACATAGGATCATGACTCCCGAAATACACACAGTGCATGGCCCCTACATATCATGTCCCAATATACACCCACAGTGCAGGCCCCTAACATAGTTCTTACCTCAATATACCCCACAGTGCGGGTCCCTACATAGTTCATGTGGCCCCAATAACACCACAGTGCAGGCCCCTCCATAGTTCATTGCCCAATATACCCCACAGATGGCGGGGCCCTACATATTTCATGGCACCCATCTACACCCACATTGCGGGGCCCCTACATAGGTCATGGCCCCAATAAAACCTCACAAGTTTCAGGCCCCAACATAGTTCATGGCCAATATACGCCCACAAGAGCGGATCCCCTACATAGTTCCTTAGCCCAATATACACCACATTGCGGGCCCTACCTAGTATTCAGGGCTCCCAATTATACAACCAAAGTGCAGGGCCCCTAACATAGTTCATATGGCTCCAATAAACACCACAGTGAGGGCCCGACATAGTTCATGTGCCCAATATACACCACAGTGCGAGGCCCCTACATAGTTCATGTCTCCAATAAACACAGCAGATGTGCGGGGCCCTACCATATTTTCATAAAGGCCCCAATAAACACCACAGTGGGCGGGGCACTACATAGTTTAAGCTCCAATATAACACCACAAAGTGCGGGTCCCTACATAGTTCATGGCTCCTATATACACCACAGTGCGGGTCCCTACATAGTTCAGCGACCCCAATATACACCACACTGATGCGTGCCCCGACATAGTTTCTAGCCAATATACACCACCGTCCGGGGCCCTACATAGTTCATGGCCCCAATATACAAAACAGTGCGGGTCCTACATAGTTCATGAACCCCAATATACACCACACTGCGGGGCCCATACATAGTTCTGTCCCCCAAAAAACACCACAGTTGCGGGTCACCTACCATAGTTCATGCCCCAATATAACACCACAGTGGCAGGTCCCTAGATAGTACAGGCACCAATAAACACCCCAAGAGCGGTCCCCTACATAGTTCCTGACCCCAATATACACCGCAGTGAGGGCCTCAACATAGTTCAGGCCCATATTTATAAATAATCACGACATAGCGGGGCCCTGACATATTATGACCCCAAATACACCACAGTGCAGGGCCCACATAGTTCATAGACCCAATAAACACCACGAGTGCGGAGCCCTATAAGATCATGGCTCCAATATACCCGCACAGTGGGCGGGGCCCATAACATAGTCCTGGTCCCAATATACACCACAGTGCGGGGTCCCTACATAGTTCCATGGCCCCAAATATACACCACAGATGCGTGGCCCCCTACAAAGTTCATGGCCCCAATATACCATCACAGGCGCGGGGCCCACATATTCATTCGGCCCCAATATACCCCACAGTACAGGGCCCCTACATATTCATGGACCCAATATCACCACATGAGCAGGGCCCCCTACATAGTTCAACATGGCCCCCAATTACACCACAGTGCGAGGCCCTACTAGTTTTCAGGCCCCAATATACACCACAGTGCAGGGCCCCCACATAGTTCATGGCATCAATTTACTACACAGTGCGGGGCCCCTACATAGATCATGGCCCACTAAGCCCCACGAGTGCAGGCCCTACATAGTTCATGGCCCCATAAACACCACCGTGAAGGGCCCAACAAGTTCATGCCCCAAATAACAACCACAGTGCAGGGCCTACCTAGTTATCATTAGGCCTCCAATATATAAAACACAGTGTGGGGCCCTTACATATTCTTCCTGTGGCTCCCCAATATAACACCACAGTGTGGGCCCTACATTAACATGTCCCACATGCACCACAGTGCAGGGCCCCCTACATATATCATAGGTCTCCAATATACAACACCACAGAGCGGGGACCTACATAGTTCATGGCCCCAATATACAACATCACAGTGCAGGGCTTCCAACATAGAATCATGCCCCAATATACACCACAGTGCGGGGCCCCTCCATAGTTCATGGCCCCATATACACCACAGTGCGGGGCCCTACATAGTTCATGGCCCCAATATACACCACAGTGCAGGGCCCCTGCGTAGTTCATGGCCCCAATATACACAACAGTGCAGGTCCCTACATAGTTCATGGCTGCAGCTGTCGGTTTTACCTTGGCTGGTTTTGGAAGTTAAGGGGATTCCACAGCATTTTTCTTTTAATAATTTGTTCTTTTTAGATTTTTAATAAAGAATAAAAACAGCCAAGGTTGCAGCTGTAGGATGATATTATTAAGATGTGAAGCCTAAAAATACCGCCCACAGCCTCCCCAGAAGCTGACATCACATTAGAGGGTTTGCTTCTGAGGGTTGCCCGGCTCTTCCCAGCTCCCCTGGTGTGTTGGGTACCTGTGTAATAGTGACAGAGGGTTAGTGTAAGTCTTGGGGTTAAGAAAATGAAAAATTTAATTTTTGATAATAAATTCAGTTTTTTGCCCAAAATTTTTCATGGTCACAAGGAAAGTAGGAGAAAAAGCAGCCAAAAACCTGCTGGTGCAATTCTTCCCAGAGAAACATACACCATATTGTGGTCATAAAGAAAAGGTGGGACACGTAGTGGCACTCATAAGGGAAGGAAGCTATTTGGCTTTGGAAATGCAAAGTAAGCTGGATTGGTTAGAGGCCCTCATGCTGCATTAGTACATCCCTCAAGTTTCAGAACAGAGAAAAAAAATCAAAAGTGACTCCATTTTGGAAACCGCACCCCTTAGGCTATGTTCACACGGCTTATTTCAGAACGTATTTACATCGGATTGCCGATGTAAATACGTTCTGAAATCAGTTGAAAATCAGTTGCAAATAAGTGCCACTAAGTGTGGCACGTATTTGTAACTGATTTCCCGACGGATTCACCATCTCCATTCATTGTAGGTGGTGAATCCGTCCGGAAATAATTGACATGCACATTGTTTTTCCGTCCGGATTGCCATCGTCAATCCGCGGCGGCAATTCGGCACGGAAATACGCGTCGTGTGAACGACGAGTCGTATTTTCTATTGAAATCAATAGTTAATAGGCTGTGACTTGTTTCTGACTGATTTGCCGACGGATTGACGATCGTCAATCCGTCGGCAAATACGCAGCGAAATAAGCCGTGTGAACGAGGCCTTAGTGAATTCATCTAAGGGTGTATTGTGCATTTGTACCCCACAGGCTTTTCACAGAATTGTCTGGAATCAGGTTGTGAAAATGAAAAATTTTTATTTTTCCAGAAAACGGCACTACTATTCTCAAATTTTTCGTTTTCACAAAAAAAAGGAGAAAAAGTACCCCAAAACCTGTTGCCCAATTTCTTCTGAGTAAGGTAATACCCCATAATATAAAGTAGGTTTGGTGCACGTGGTGAGTCTCAGAAGGGAAGGAGCACTATTTGGCTGTGGGAATGCAGAATAAGATGGATTGGTTGGATACCCTCATGTTGCATTAGTAGAGCCCCCCAAGTCCCAGAACAGAGAAAAGAAAAATTAAAGTGACCCCATTTTGGAAACTGCACCCATCAGTGAATTCATCTACGGATATAATGTGCATTTTGACCCCACGGGAGTGTTTTTTGTAGATAATGCATTTAGAGGTATAAGGTGAAAATCACAATTATCCTGTATTTATTCCAGACCTTTTCACAATAACAGCGACGCGCCTCGTGCAAAAGTGAAAAATTTAATTTCTAATTCAAATTTTTGTGCCATGTCTCACCGTTCTAGGGACACCCCACATGTCCCCCTAGGATTTGGCTGGCCCCTGCTACACGCCGTAGAGGAGACACAGCGGCCTCGTGCTGGGCACGCCTATTTTACTGAATTACAGAGCAAGTGCTGTTCCATTGCACATACTGTGATGTGAACTGAGATTATGAAATACCCAAAAGTGACCCCATTTTAGGAAGTTCACCCCTCAAGGAACATTTTAAGGGGTGAACTTAAAATTTTGACCTGACAGGTGTTTCATAAAATTAATTCCCAGAGAGTATTATGCATTACAAAGGTGAAAATTACAAACTGCCATTATTCCGGCCGCGCCGTGTTACCGCACAATACAATCTATGAAAGGTTCGGTGCTTCAGGGAACGGTGCAGATACAAAGAGCATAAAGGAAAGCTACAGCCAGTAATCCATGGAGGAGCGGTGCAGTGTGAAGCAGTCTGTATGCAGAGGCCGGGCTCATCAGGGCAGGTTTCACTCTGGTAAGTTGTGTCTTTTCTGATCCCCCATTTGTAGCACACTCTGCACCTTTTTTGTGTCCAACCCTTTTTACCAGTGGAGGGGATTTCATTAGGGAAATGCTGCCCGGATACAATACAGGGGACGTCAGAACCAGAAGTGCTGGGACCTCTCCCTGGTTCCCATAAACCAGCTCCTGTATTTCCTTCTCTTGGAAGGTAATAACCGTCCCTGCTTGGCCTGTACAACAGAAGAGAATAAAAGCCTTTTACATCGCCATCTGTACAATGTGCACGGCAGCTTCTTGTATACCTCCCAACTGTCCCGATTGGGGCGGGACATTCACAAATATGGAGGCGTGTCCCGAGTTAGGAGCTTAAAGTCCCAAATCTCTGCAGCTGTTTGGCCACGCCCCCTCCATACTGTGCTGCCACAAGCATACACCCTACCGCCTCCTGCTCACAGCATAGTTAGGTTGAGCAGGAGTGTTTCCTATTGGTGCAGAGCCTGGCAGTGTTGCTGGCTCCTCCCCCTCCAGCGGGCTTCTAGCAGCTCGTTCTGTCTGTGAAGTAGTGCAGCATCTCCAACATGTCCTGGGGTCTCCATGTTGCCAGCTCTCATCAGAAACAACTTCAAAGTAAGCACCTAAAAGTTCTACCCCTGCTAAGTGCTCAGCTCTGGCCTCAGTTACAGGAGTGCATCACGTGTCACTATACTGCCCCAACCCCCACACCGTCACTAACTACCCCGCCTCACCTGTCCTAACTGCCCCCACTGTCACATGTCACCTACTACCCCAGTCCTCACGTGTCACTTACGCCCCCATCCATCCGTGTCACTACTGACCCCAGTCCACACGGTCACTTACTGCCCCCCAGTCCACCCCTGCCTTACTGCCCCCAGTCCATCACGTTCACTGTACAACCCCAGTCCCTCACATTCACTAAAACTGCCCCACCTCACATTCCTTTATACTGCCCCCAAACCCCGTCACATGCGCTATATGCCCCAAAACATCACGTGTCACATACTGACCCCAGTCCATCACAAATGACTCCACCTCACTTCATATACTGCCCCCCAGCCCCGTCACATGTACGAAACTGACCCCAGTCCATCACTTCACTTCTGACCCCATCCATCACGTGTCACTAACTGACCCCAATCCCTCACTTGTCACTTTACTACCCCAGTCCATGACCTGCCCCCCATACGACCCCATTCCGTCACTTTCACTAATTGACCCCGTCCATATTTCATAGTTTTTGGGGCCCCAAAAAAAGACGAGATGTCCATCCAGTTCGCCTTTGTGCAAAAGGGTTTTTTGATCCAGAGGAAGCAAAAAAAACCCCAATGGGTGAACCCAAATTGTCCTCTTTTTAGGAAAATTCCCTTCCCACCCCAAAACTACAATGGGAAAAATCCCTGGATCAATGACCCCTCTCCAGAATCCAAGACACTATAACTTTTATTTTTATTTTTCTCCAAAACATCCAAACATTTTTGAACTTTTTAGTGAATTCCCATGACAATTCCTTTGGGCAAGAGTTCCACATTCCACTGCTCTTACAGAAAAAGAACCCCTTTCTATGTTTTGTAAAACTTCGTTTCCTAAGACGAGGGATGCCCCCTTTTCTAGATACAGTCCGGGGTATAAATAAAATTTGGGAGAACTAAGACCTTAATGATTAAACATTTTTATTAGTCCCCCAAAGCCGCTTTTCTCTAAACTAAATAACCCTAATCTTCTAATCTTTCTGGTACTGTAGTCCACCCGTCCTTTATTTTTTTTGTTCCCCCCTTTTTGAACCTTTTTCAAGCTCTACAAAGCTTCCTGTGCATGGTGCCCAAAATGTACACAATATCCTTGTGGTTAACCAGTGATTGTAAAAGGGGAGAATAATGTTCTCAAACATGTGCCTCTTGCCCCTTCTAATGAACCCCCATGATCCTATTTGCCTTGGCACGCTGTCTACACTGACGCTACAATTAAGTTTACTGTCCCCGGGGTTTCCCAAGTCCTCTCCATGTACTTTTACCCAGTGTTTTTCCATTTAACTTTAATCATTAATAAATTTTCTTCCTCATGTGCAAACCTTGCTTTTATCGTGTTAAACCCATCTGCCTTTTCCCTGCCCAGGCCTCCATTTATCCAGATCCCTTTGTAAAACACATTATCCTCAAATTGTGTTGTTATTTTTACGGCTTAGTACGTCTGAAAAGATCGATATTCACTTGTAATCCCTGTTAAGATCTTTAAGAAAATGTTAAAGAGGATTCCCCCAAATACTGACCCTTGTGGTCCCCCCACAGTAACACAATCCGTAAAGGATGTCCTTTAATTACTACCCTTTGTTTCATCATGACCATTGCTTCCCCCCACTTGCACACTTTTTTCCCCCATTCCAAGCTTTCTCTTTTATTTTCCCAACCTTTTAGGGCCCGTATCAAATCTTTAGAAAAATCTAGAATATACATCCATGCCTCACCCCGTCCATCTAGCAGGGATTCCTCTAAAAGTGAGACATCATCTGCGGCCCGATCCTTCATAAACCCATGGTGGAAGGGCGTTATACATTTATTTTTCATGAGATACTCCGGGTGCACCCTTGAGAAAACCTTTAAAAACATTTTACCTACAAAAAGGGCAAACTTCCCGGGCCATATTTCCTGGATCACTTTTTTAAACCCCTTTTTAAAATTTTGGACCACATTTCTATGCCCATTCCTTTGGGACTTTTCCCCCCTTAAGACACCATAAATTTAAAATGGGGGCCTTTATCTTACATCATTTAAACCCCTTAGGACACGTGGGTAAGCCACTGGCCTGGGGATTTGTCATTTTAATCTTTTTAAGACAGGCTGCACTCTTCTTGGGTAAGACAAGAAACTTTTAAGTTGGATTTTCCCTCACCTTTCCCTTCAAAAAGAAAAGCTCACCTCCTGGGTAAAAAGGGGGAAAAAAAAGGGGGTTTAATAGGTTTGCTCTTTCTATCCCCTCTACTGTCTCCCCCTCAGTATTTTTCAAAGGGGCCCAAAATTTTCTGTTTTTAAAACTTTTTACTATTTTTATTTTAAAAAATATTTTTGGGTTAGTTTTTTTTTCTATGGAATACGTCTTTCCCCCCCAGCTTGCTTCCTTTTTCTTTATTTTTCACACTTTATTTTTTTCCCATAGCTTCTTTTGCCTCTTCACTACCCTCCTGTTTTAGTAGGGGAAACGCTTTTTTTTGTTTTTTATTTCCCCTTTTACATCCCTGTTGATCCCATTGGGTTTTTTCCCCGTTTCTAATTATTTTTTTTCCATAAGGTAGTACCCCTCACGTGGTAGCCGGATTTTTTAAAATCCCCTTTATTATTAGTTCTCCAATTTAAAAAAAACATTTTCCCCCAATACGGGTTTAGGGCCTCCCTAACGAATAAAATAGCCTTCCTAAAAATTTATGTTTTTTTTGGGTCCTTTAAAAAAACCTCTTGAAGGATAAACGGAAATTTATTATTTTATGGCCCTAATTTCCCAGGTGCCCCCAACTAACCTTTGTTTCCTGTCAGGTCTATTAGTCAATATTTAAATCTAGAAGGGCCTTCCTCTGTCGTTTTTGCACCATCTGCAAAGGTAATTATATTAGTTATTGACAAAAAACCTTTTCCTTTTGGACTACAGGTTTCAGATTCCCAATTGATGTCTGGATAGTTAAATCGCCCATAATAATAACCCCATTCTTATTAGCCGCTTATTTGCCTGAGGAGTAAATCTTCTATGGTTTTTATACTTGGGGGGCCCTTTCAACCCCAAAATTGTATTATATTTATTTACCCCCCTGTATATTTTCCCCAAAAAGATTCCACTTGTTCATTACCTGACCTATTCTTCCCCCAGTGTTGGCTTTAAAGGATTTTTTCATAAACAGACTCCCCCCCCTTTCCGGGCTTTCCGACCTTTCTAAATAGAAATGTAATCCTGTAAGTTAACGCCCAGCCGTAAACTCTCGCCACCCTGTCTCATTTTTCCCCACTATGCATATTTTTCTTCAGCTATTAATACTTTATTCTTTTTATTTTTTGGTCAGACTCCTGGCATTGGTCAATGAATTAGAGATTTTTTCAGTTTTATTCCTTTCTCCCCGATATTTTTAAATGCTACACCCCCTCCCTCACGGTCCCCCTAAACTACCCCCTCCTCACATGTCCATACGACCTTTTCCCTCACGTTCACTTCTGACCCCCGTCCTCACGTGTCACTAACTGACCCCATCCGTCACATTCCCTTACTGACCACAGTCATACCCGCACCGTACTGACCCATCCCCCATATGCATTTTACTGACCCCAGTCCTCACTTTTTCCCTACTGACCCCAGTCTTTCACCTGTCCCCAATGACCCCCTCCATCACAGTCACTATTGACCCCACCTTGACGTTCATATCTGACCCCATCCGTCACGTTCCCTATTTCTGACCACATCCAACCCCTCCACCCTACTGACCCCTCCCCCATCAGTCCCATACTGACCCCAGTCCATCACTGTACCTACTGAACCCCGTCCCTACGTGTCACCCACTGGCCCCTTCCATCACCTGCAATACTGACCCCAGTCCATCACGTGCACTGTACTAACCCCAGTCCGTCAAATGTCACTGTATTGACCCCAGTCTGTCACATGTCACTGTACTGACCCCAGTCCGTCACATGTCACTGTATTGACCCCAGTCCATGACATGTCACTGTACTGTGGAGGTTTTATTCAGTCACTGTATGACCATTATATAGATGTATACACCACAGAACCTTATCTTACAGCTATTTGTATGGATTTCTGTTTATACAATACATTACTTTATATAAATACATATCTATGGACCCAGGAACGCCGCGGTTGTGTTGGCGCTGGTCTGCTGGAGGGGCGGGGCATGATTGTGAGGTGGGCATGGTTAGAGGCGTGTCTTTTGTATGATTTCATGTGGTTAGGGGGTGTGACGTGGTATGATGTCATGTATGTGGGTGTGGTTAGAGGTGTGGCCTGATGTGTCCCTCTTTGCAGTCTCTAAAAGTTGGGAGGTATGTTCTTGTATCACACTTTGGTCTTCCGTGTGGCACTGTATGGCTTCAGCAACGGGGCCGACAGATCTAACCCTCCCATGTACTAATTGCAATCCCTAATACAGATGAGTTTGAGGGCAACTCTACTGGTACCTTGTACATGGGCAGGGGTAGTGGTGGGGCCGGGACATGTGGTCAATACAAGAACGTCCCTCTTGTCCTTTTATTTGACCAGCAGCAGGTCATCACTGGATTGAGACCCACTTTCTCCCCTTGGGAGCAATTGCACATCAGAGGGTTTAGGGAGTCCCTCTTGGATCTTCTGCACTGTGCCGCAGGCTGGTCACCTTTATCTAGCAGTGGGTGCACCAAATCCCACACTATTTTCCACTTATGTTTAGGGAAGGGGGGCATTCTGGTGTACAATTTGACTGTCCTTCCCTTGGTAAATCCTGAAGCTGTGGGTGTTCGCGGAGGTCCTCTCGCACAGCTTGTATATTTTTATCCCGTACTGCGGTCTTTTGCTGGGCAGGTACTGGTGGAATTTAAGCCTGCCCTTGAAATGTAAGAGGGACTCGTCCACACAAATACATTTCTCAGGGGTATAGACCGCTGAAAAAGTGGCGCTGAAATGGGTGATTACAGGAAGAACTTTATACAAGCGGTCATAGGTGGGGTCATCACGGGGCGGGCACAGTGCATTATCCGTGTAATGCAATAATCTCTGTATTTGTTCAAAGTGTGGACAGGACATGGCATGGTGGTAAATGGTGCACTGTAGAAAATATCAGTGCTCCAATACTGCCGGGCCTTGGGCTTCTTCACTAGGCCCATATGCAGAATAATGTTACCATCTCTGCAGTGTCCATGGGGTTCCACCTGCAGAAAGAGGACATGGGGTTTAGGGCCAAAAACTGCTGTGCATAGAGATTGGTCTGTGCCACCGTGACATCTACCAGATCCTCAGAGCAAAAATATTAAAAGAAATCTATGTCAGTGAGGCCTCTAGTGTCAATACCGACTCCTGGGGTGGCACAATGTCAGGGATTTGTGGCTGGCAATTATCTGTGGCAGGAGTCCATATGGGGTCACCTCTTCTGACACACAGGGGCGTCTACTGAAAGGACTCTCATCAGCGGAGGATTCAGGTGATTCAGACAAGGCAACGCAATAAACTCCTTGTCTGAATCACTGGCGGAATCTCTATCTGAGGCCAGGAAAGCCTCCGCCTCCTCCGCTGAGCAGCGTCTCTGGGAAGATTGGGATGTTTTTATTTTGGGGCTTGTAGAATTATGGGGCATGTAAAATGTATGTGCTTCAACATGTGTATGTGTAAAAAAACTGTGATGGGGTGTATGTTGTGCTTATACATGTGTAAAAAATATTCTGACAGTGGAGGTGTGTTTAGTGCTCAGACACGTGTGGGGCAATCACTTTTTTTGTTGGACAAAAAAAAAAAAATCAAATACTGTAGGAAAAAAAATTAATCAAACGAGCGTTAGTAAAAAAAAAATATACTACTCGTCCGTTGTTGGAAAATTAGCCTAATGCTATCAAATTTGATTAAAAAAATCAGTAGTATATAATAGTTATTTTACAAAAAAATACTGAACAAGCATCAGCGAAAAATAAGAGAGCTGAACGTCCGTCAGTAAAAAAATTCCCCAATCACTAACGGTAAAAAAAGCTTGAAAAACTAACTGGCTACATTGTTTTAGACTTCTAACTGGAACAAAATTTTTTTTTAACTATCCGGCCGTCACTACCTCTCCGCTACCACCTGACCTAAACATCCGTTTACCTGTCACTAAAAAAATTTTTGTACTGCAAAAAAAAAATGTGCCAACAACGGAGCGGAGGTGCTATGTGATATGTGTCACTGCCCAGTGCTCAGAGGCAGCCGGATGGTGACCCTGCGCCAACATCTGAGCGTGAACGCTGATCGGTGATAGACGTCACTAATCAGCGGCCACAGGGAAAAACGTGAGCAGACACTGAGTAGTGACGCCTCATAGTCAGCTGGGGGGGTGCAACTGTTGGTGCAACCGTGGGTAAAAAAAAATATATTAAAAAAAGCTGGTTAGTGATAAAATGACTCTTCAGCAGACATGAAGGGAGCTCAGCTCGGCTGCCGGTGTCTCTGATGAAGTCACAGAGAACAGCCTAGAAGCCAACGATCTCAGTCAGCCGGAGGCAGCATAGCGGAGCTCAGCCGAAGATCTGGACCGATGGAGGGGCACAGAACCACTGCACCAATGTAAGGCACAGGCAACGATCGGCACCGCTCTGATCACCATTCCAAACAGGAATGTCTGCACAGAGCAGTGCTCGTGACTTTAGAGGGCGGACAAGTGCTGCGATTGGGCAGTCAGGACTAATGGACCAAATACAGCACTGGGGGTGGAGGTACCACCACCAGCGCTCTCCATACTAGTCAGTGATGAGTGGTGCTGTACAGAACCAATCATCAGTGATGGCCTGCAAGCGCAGTCATTGGTTTTTAACTGTAAATGGCTGCGACTGGCCGTTCTGATTTGAGCAGCCAATCGCAGCGATCACTGATGCAGGGGGACATCGAGGGGAGATGCTCTGTTGTCAGGAACAGCACCATTTCCCCTGTATCACCGCATCTTTAGAATTACAGTCCAGGACATATGGGTACATCCATTTGGGGGAATTCACTTCCCGCTAGGACATACTCATATGTCCCATGTCGGAAAGGTTAAAGGAGACGTACAGAATGAGCTGGTTCAGATGGCCACATATAGGAAACCAGTGCCTGGTAATTCTATTCTGCCTGCTGGTAGATGTCACTCTCGACCTGTTCTGGATCATCTCCAGGTTGGGGAGTTTATACGGTCTAGATGGAATTGCAGTCAAGATTTTGAATATGCGAAGGAGAAGAAAAGCCTTGTAGATTGATGACAGGAGAGGCTCTCTTGTGAAGGCGCTGAATATTGCAGGTCAGAAGGGTAAAAGTCATAGAGATCCCAGACATTTTGTCAGGCGGCTCAGTAGACAATTTAATGATGTTACCAACATTTCACGTAAATACCTCTTCTGAATATTGATCCGTCCCTCAGATGTATTTTGAGGAGTGGGGTTAGATTTACTCCACATAGACCTTGTACAATAGGCAACATCGTGTCTCTGAGTCTGTAGGTATATGAATGCAAATTCCACTGTCAATCCCAGGGTTACCAACCGGAGGTATAATGCGTTCATACACCAATTGCCTGAATTGTTTGGTTATCTTATTACATGTACTGTTTGTAATAAGCAATATGTGGGGTGTAGCACCCAGAATCTGAATCAGCGAATCTTAGAGCAAGTCTACGATATAACCTGTGTGAGTAACAAGAATGTGTCGGGGTAACACTATAGAGATGTGACCAAGGCAGGTTAGTGGGTTTTCAAGTGATGGCTACTGAGAAGGCAAAAAAAAACACTGAGGGGAGGGGATCACAGAAGGCTTCTCATGGATCATCTCATGGTCTTCTGGAACCTCACTCTAGATTCTAGATCCCTCCAAGGACTTAGTCATAACTTGGATCTACTGTACGTGTATTAGATATCTATTGTGACACCTTGTTTTGTTGTATATAGTGTAATTTAGATGTATCCTGGTTTATAGTCTGTGCCTCTGGGTATAAGGTACATAAGGACTTAATTCTCCGGTTTATTTCTAATTAGCGGAACTATGTATGAGGGCTTCCTATCTTACTGGGATTGTTACAATCAATTAGCTTATTGAATAGCTCAAAACGCATAAACTGGGGCAACTCCCTTCCCTGACTTTCTATGTTTTTATTGAATTTTTAAATTGGAATCCCAATAAATTTGTGCATTTTATCATATAACGCAAAGTGCTGGAAGTCTACACTTTCATTTGCTGGTTGTAGATCTTCCCTTGCGTCTGGGACCGGATACCTCTTCTCTGCACCATGCATAGTCTGGATTATAAAGGTCCGGCTGACTGGTGAGCGAATCAGTCTTTTTTGATATTAGAGCTCTAAAGTTGGCCATGATACCCGTCCAGTCCAGTCAATGAGATTGGCCTGTAGGAGCTTGGTCACAAAGGGCCCTTTTCAGGCTTCGGGAGGACTTTTATAAAGACACTTTTTCGGTCAGGTCAGATTTTACCTGTTGTTAGAATGTGATTATATAGATCAGACAGAATGGGTGACAATTGTTCTACCAAAATTTTTAAAATTTATCCTGGAGTCTTGCCCAACGTTGAGTGTTAATGGTTTTACAGACTTCTTCTATCGTTGTATTGGCAATGATTGGGTCTTTTTGTACTTGTGAAATGGTGGGAAGCTTAATATATGAGAGAAAGTCTGAGACCCTGGGTTGGATCTAGAAGTGGAATATAGGTCAGCATAGAATTCCTTAAGTATTAAGTTTATGTTTTGGGGGTCACAGATAATTTTGCCCGATTTGTGATTGAGAGCTGAAATGTTAGATGGGGCAAACCTCCCTTTAGCTAGGAGGTCCACCTGAAAATTGGATCTATAAAAGGACTCTTTTCTCTCTGACCAAGAATCAAACTCCCTTTTAGCCGCTACCCATTTATCTTTGTTGGTAATATTGGGAGACGCTTGGAAAGTCCCATAGGCATCCCGACGTTTGTTGCCAGCTGCATCAAAAGAAGTAGGTAAATTACATTTACAGTGGGTGGTGGAGCCTATGACTTTCCCCTTATTACAGATGTAAGTGTTGCCCAGAATAAAGATGTGTCTGATACGTGGTCAGAGTTGTCTGAGCAATATTCCTACCACCATTTTCGGATCATTTTAGCAAAGTATTCAGTTTTTTCTAGACTATATGGGAATTTTCAGATGTGATCGGAACCTCAGTCATTACTATTGTTATAGGAGAGTGATCCGAGAGTGTTTCAGATGAAACCAACAGATAATCTGTCCTGGTCCATACCTTGTGAGCATGAGAATAATGTGAGAGTTCTCTATCTTCTGGGTTTCTCTCTCTCCAACTGTCTCTAAGGCCTGTGTAACGGGTGTGGTAGTGGATCCACTGGACCCCCGCAAGCGATGGTGTAGCCACGCCAGGGAGCGGAGTCTAAGTAGGTCTGGTTTTCACCAGAGCCCGCCGCAAAGCGGGATGGACTTGCTGCGGCGGATTGCTACCAGGTTGCTACCCCTGACTTAACTTGCTTGCGGAGGCAGCCGAAGTATAGCGTGGAACAGAATCGTAAGATAAGCTCGTAGTCGGGGACAGGCGGTAAGGTCAGGGCAGGCAGCAAAGGTTCGTGGTCGTAGGACGTAAGCGAGAAGGTTCGGTACACGGTAATCAGGACGAGACTCAGATAGACGCTTTCCCTGAAGGCAAACTAGCACTAAAGATCCAGCGGGGACGTGCTGGAGGCGTTACCAATATATAGGGTCAGTGCCCGGCAATCAACCAATTACCGGTGCACTGGCCCTTTAAATTTCAGAGAACGGGGACGCGCGCGCCCGACGGCAGAAGACCGCGGGGAAACCGAAGCGTGGCTTGGTGAGTGGGATGCCGCGGGGGCACGAGTGAGCCTGCGGGCCACGGCGCCACTCGTCCCCGCACTAGGGGAAAGTGAGGAAATACGAGAGCGCCTGCAGCCCGGACCAAGGGCTGTGGGGCTCCTTGTTACAGCCTGTTAATTGTAAAAAGTTTCCCAATATGGAGTGAGTCCTAACCTGTGATTTCCTGGATGAATAGGGGACTGTATACCTTTGGTCTTCCTCTAGGTTGACTATTTCATTAAGATCACCTCCCAAAATAATCCTTCCTTAGTGGATATGTTAAATTGTAATACCTCGTGAATTGGGAAATTGATTAGAGTTTCCATTAGGTCCAGAAACATTAAACAAATTGCAAGATTTGCCACTATGTGTAAAGGAGACATAAGACAACCTACCTTCTTGCTCATGAGATGTCAAAGAAAATGTAAAGTTCTGTCAGTAGAGGGAGATGCTACCACTTGCCCTACTCATATTTCTTGCATTCTGCAAAAATCTTCCTCCCACAGATGGGTTTCCTGTAAATGGACAATATTTGGACGTAGTCTTTTTAGATGTCTGAGATGCTCATTCTTTTATTAGGTGAACATAATCCTTTGGTGTTCCAAGAAATTTTCTTCATGTAAAACTAGTAGATGGAAGGTAAAGTATCGCTGTAATGATCTGGTGGTGTCAGTATGCACTGACCCGTTGATCACTGGTTTATGGTGGATCCTCAGTGATCACCACGGGCAAGAAGGTATAGGTGGTGACTCACAGTGACAGCCGAGGTGCAGGGCAAGGACAGCATGGGCCGGTACAGGTGACAGGACACAGCAGGTATAGCCAGAGGCAGGTAACGCAGGTCCCAGACAGGTAATGGACTTGTTACAACAGCAGATTGTCAGCAGGTAATGCACAGGTAGCGCACAGGAAACACACAGGTAAACAGCAGTGATACAGCAGCCAAGGGTCAAACTCTATGTAGAGAACAACAATAAACTGATGCTGGAGCAAGAGCAGGAAGTTCCTCTTGTAGCCAGGGTTCACAGGTCAAGAGTATTAGGGCTAGCCGGTGCTCAGCCTGCAGGGAGCAAGAGTCTTCTGCAGCTGATCAGCGACCCCACCCTGATAGACAGTCTGCTGGAGGCTGTGTAAGTGACAGAGGCCCAGCCACTCCGGACAGGGGGCGTGTTGCACCAGCCAATGAGAAAACCCAGAGGCCGCTCCAATCAGCTGCAGCGGCGGTATCCGGGAATCCCATTTAAAGTCCCTGGAGGCTGAGTGCGGCGCCTGTGATATTTCCTGGCTGCCTAGTTTCCGTGTATTTTGTATTGTGCTGTTTATTTG
Source organism: Phyllomedusa bahiana (assembly GCA_025379985.1). NCBI lineage: Eukaryota > Metazoa > Chordata > Amphibia > Anura > Hylidae > Phyllomedusa > Phyllomedusa bahiana. The sequence goes on from JAODAL010027442.1 coordinate 25,095, forward strand.
TGTACCAGACCCCGATTATTTACTTACCTCGGCTTGTCTTCTGATTTTGTACCTCGCTCCCGTTTGGCTTTTGACCCCGACTTGTTTACGTTTCTCCCTCTGGTTCTGATGTGTGGCTTGGCATTCCCAATTTGTTATTGACCTGGACTGTCTGGCCTTTATTCCTCCTGACGGCCCCAGCATAGGGACTGTCGCCCAGTTGGCGTCTGCCGCCTCAGGCAGCACGTCAAGTAGGCAGGGACAGTGAGCTGGGTTCCAGTCAGGGCTCACTGTACCTCCCTTGACGTGACATTATCACAGGCCAAAACCGTCACTGCTCTTCACTCACTATGAACCCCATGACAGCTCTGGTAGAGCAGATGCAGGTGCTTACCCAGGTAGTTCAGGATCTGGTGTTGCGGGTACAACAGCAGGAGACTTCCTCAAGTCTGAGTGTCCCTGCACTACTTTCCCCTCCTGTGGAGCTTCCTTTCCAGTTGCCGGACAGGTTCTCAGGCAACAGGAAGGCCTTTTTGGCATTTAGAGAGGGATGTCGCCTGTACTTTAGGCTCCGCCCATGTACCTCAGGCAATGAGGAGCAGAAAGTAGGAATAGTTATGTCCCTACTTCAGGGTCCCCCCCAGAAGTGGGCATTTTCGTTACTGCCTGATTCGCCAGAACTGTCTTCTGTGGACAGGTTCTTTGCCGCCTTAGGGGTACTTTTTGATGACCCTGATAGGGAAGCTGTATCCGAGGCTCAGCTGACCACATTGAGGCAGGGTCAAAGGACTGTGGAGGACTTTTGCTATGAATTTTGTCACTGGTGCGTTCCATCTGGGTGGAACGACCCAGCTCTTAGATGCCAGTTTAGATTAGGGTTAGATGACCATGAGAAGGATTTATTGGTGGCTTACCCTACCCCTGGTACTTTAGATGAGGCTATGGCACTAGCCGTTCGTCTGGACAGACATTTTAGGAAGAGATATCGGGAAAAGGCTTCCCCTCCGGTGGTCCACACCATGGTCACCTCTAAACCCGTTGTTTCCGATTTAAACCCAGAGGAGCCCAAACAAGTGGAGGCTTCTCCCGCAACTTCTGCTAGTGACCGTAAGACTACTTGTCGCACCCAGGGGTTGTGCTTCTACTGTGGTGAAGATGGACACGGCATTCGGGAATGCTCCAAACGGAAGACCATGCTAGAAAAACTCCAGCGCCAAGGTGATTTGCAGGAAGATCACCTAGGCGAACAGGTATTTCCTATTGTATCCAAAAAGTTTCTGCTCCCAGTGAAGATCTCAAATTTGTCTCTGTCTGGTTCTGGGAATGCTTTTGTGGATTCTGGGTCAGCTTCCAATTTTGTAAAGGCGTCCTTCGCCAAACGTCTGTGCCTACCATGGAGGCCTCTCTCTGAGTCCCTGCGGGTTGAGGCAATTGACTCTACTCCGCTGACAAAGGGCACAATTCAACATTGTAGTCTCGAGATGTTGGTAGGATCCATACATACTGAGAAGTGAATTTTATTTATCATGGAGGGGCTGCCCGCTGATGTGGTGTTGGGGCTGCCTTGGCTTCAGAAACATAACCCGGTATTTGACTGGAATTCAGTAGAATTAATCAAGTGGGGACAACAGTGTGCTGAAAGATGTCTCCCTGTCATACTGGGCAATACAGAGGTAGAACAGATTCCTGTTTTCATTCATGACTTTGCTCAAGAAATTTTCTCAGAAACAGTCGGAGATACTACCCCCTCATAGATTTTATGACTGTGTCATTGACCTATTGCCCATAGTGAAGTTTCCTAAGGGAAGGATATATAATCTGTCAGGTCCTGAAAGACTAGCCATGAAGCAATATATTGCAGAAAGCTTACAGAAGGGGCATATCCGACCTTCTGTGTCCCCGATGGGTGCAGGGTTTTTCTTTGTTGTGAAAAAGGATGGAGCCCTCCGTCCATGCATAGACTACCGTGAACGTAATAAGATAACGGTAAAAAACCAATATCCCCTACCCTTGATTCCTGATCTGTGCAATCAAATCCAGGGAGCGAAGTGGTTTTCCAAGTTAGACCTGAGGGGGGCCTATAACCTCATCCGTATCCGAGAAGGGGATGAGTGCAAAACCGCGTTTAACACTCCAGAAGGTCATTTTGAGAATTTGATGATGCCATTTGGGTTGTGTAATGCTCCTGCGGTCTTCCAGAATCTGGTTAATAATATTTTCCGAGAACTCATTGGTTGTTTTATGGTCGTTTACCTGGATGACATTTTAATCTATTCGGAAGAATGGTCATCTCACGTTAAACACGTACGACAGGTACGTGTGAAGGAGAATAGTTTGTTTGTCAAACTTGAAAAATGTGTTTTTGAAGTGCAGGAGGTACCTTTCTTGGGTATATCCTGACTCCTAACTCATTTCATATGGACCCCTGTAAATTTCAATCTATTCTCAATTAGGTCCGCCCTTCATCCCCGAAGGCCATACAGCGGTTCCTAGGGTTTGCTAATTACTATAGTAAATTTATTCATAATTTTTCTGTCTTAGTTCGGCCGTTGACTGACATGACCAAGACGGGGGTAAAGTTCAATAACTGGCAACACGAGACCATAGAGGCATTTGAGAAACTTAAGCAGTGTTTTGTATCAGCTCCTGTGTTGATTCAAGCAGATAATACAAAACCCTTCGTCATAGAGGTTGATGCTTATGAGTATGGTGCAGGGGTGGTCTTGTCTCAGGGATCTGTTACTATGACTAACCTTCGCCCTTGTGCCTTTTTTTCGCGTAAATTTTCCTCAGCTTAAAGGAATTATGACGTTGGGAATCGGGAGTTGTTGGCTATTAAATGGGCCTTTGAGGAATGGAGCCACTTCTTCGAACGTGCCCAGCATCAAGGCACGGTCCTTACTGATCATAAGAACCTCACGTTTTTAGAGAATGCTAAAAGGTTGAATCCACGTCAGGCACGTCGGGCATTTTTTTTACACGTTTCAACTTTGTTGTTACTTAGAGACCAGGTTCTAAGAATGTTAAAGCCGATGCGCTATCTAGAAGCTTCTGTGCCAGCCACGCATCCCAGGAGGATCCAGTACCTATATTGCCCAAGGAGACTGTTGTCTCAGCTATTTCCCCTGATTTAGCCACGGAGATTAAGACCCACCAGGATATGAGACCTGCCAATTGTCCTGTTTCGAAGGTCTTTGTCCCCACTCAGCTCCGGCTATGATGATTAAAGGAATTTCATGATTCTGTTTTATCTGGGCATCCTGGAGTGTCTGGCACAAAGAGGCTGATTTCTCGTATTTACTGGTGGCCGTCATTGTCTCGTGATGTTGAGGTCTATGTGGCATCTTGTGAAGTCTGCGCTCGGGCAAAGGTTCCCAGAACTCGTCCTCCTGGCGAACTTTGCCCTCTACCTGTACCTGAATGTCCGTGGACCCACATCTCCATGAATTTTATGATGGACCTTCCTCCTTCGGAGGGCAAAACAGTTATTTGGGTGGTAGTGGACCGTTTCAACAAAATGTGCCATCTTGTTCCTTTAACTCCTTAATGACCGCCCACCAACTTTAGACATCGCTGCAGACACCGGAGTTTGCGGCGCCCGGGCACCTCAGTTGCACTGAGATCGGGACTGTACTACACAGCCCCGATCCCAGAGCATCCCCTGTGAGCACCGGGTAGCGGGGGGAAAGGTTTCCCCTGCTCTGTCGGGTGATCGGAACACTCGGTCACCCGACAGAGCTCGGGGAAAGGCTGCACAGTCAGCCATGGGGATCTCGAGGGGCCCCAGAGCTGTCTGTGTATGAAGCCAGTGACTAGGACACACTGTGTGCTGTCCAGATCACTGCCTTTGTCAAAGTGACACAGATTATTAATATTCTAATACATTACTAAGTGTTAATAAAAATAAATATTTCTCCCTTCGAGGGATTTAAAAAAAAAAAAAGTAAAAAAAATAGAAAAGGTGTAAAAAAACTAATAAAAAAAAGAAATAATAAAATAAAAATAAATTTAAAAAATAAAAAAATTTTTCCCCCAAAAACAAAAAAAATTTTAAACCCTTTCAACCCGAATTTAAAAATTTAACCTTATTTTTAAAATAATGGTAAAAAAAAAAAAACTTATTGTTCTTAAAAAAAAAAATTTTTAAATAATTAAAGGGGGTTTCTTTTTTTAAATAAATTTTTTGAATTTTAAAAAATTTGAAAAATAAAAAGTTAAATTTAAACCAAAAAAAGGGAAAAATTTTTGTCTTTAACTCTTTAGGCGTTCTTTTTAATTGGGGGTTTGATAAAAAAAACTGGCGTTTTTTATAAATTTTTCCCTTTGGGGTTTTTAAAGAGTTTTTCTGGGGGGTTCTTTGTGCCCTTTTTTGGGCCCTTTTCGGGGCCACCCCCCTGTTTTCCCCGGTTCCCCCAAAAAGGGGAGGGGGGGTTCTTCTCAAAAATCCCGATGTTCATAGGAAACGGGAAAAATTTTTAAACCTTTTAAAATTTCCAATTTGTTGGTACCAAAATTTTTTATGTTTTTTTTTTTTAAAGGCCCCGAAAATCCTGCAGTTGTCTCAGGGGGGGTTATAAAAATTTGAAATCTCCCAATTTCAAAGGTTTGGGTTTTTATTGGAAAAAACCCGTTAATCTCTTTTTTTAAAAGGTATTTGGGGGGTTATGGAAATAGAAAATTTTGGCGAAAAAAATTTTTAGGTAAAGCCCAGTTTTGACCCGGGTTTGGAGGTCCCCCCCAAATTCCCTCTTTTTAATATTTAACTTTTTTCCTGATTTTAAAGGTTTAGTTTTCCCCCCCAAATCCCCCGTTGTTGGGGGGGTTAAAAAATTTCCCCTTTTTTGGGCCCCCGAAAAAACCAAGTCCCTTTTATTTGGTACTAAGGTTTTATGGGTAGGAAGGTTTTTTTTTCCCCAAAAACGATAAGGGCCATGAATTTAAAAAAAAAACCCAAAGGGGGTTTAAACCCCCCTTGGGGGGGGGGGAAAGGGGCCTCAGCCGCAGGGAAAATTTCCACCTGCCCGACCCCGCCCTTGTAACTCGCTGGGGGTTTGATGACGGGCCCCCCTGGACAGGGGGGGGCGCAGCACCAAGGGGAGCCCCGGGGCCCCCCAAAAGGCACATGGGGGGCCGGAACCCTTAAAAATCCCTGAAAGCGAGTGCAGCGCCTGGATATTTTTTGGTGCCCAGTTCCCGGGGAATTTTTTATTGTTTGTTTACATGTGTACCAACCCCGGGGTTTTTACTTACCTGGCTTGCATTTTATTTTGTCCTCGCTCCCGTTTTTGTTTGACCTGGTTGTTACGTTTCTCTCGGTTCTGATTTTTTGCTTGGGTTCCTGATTTTTATTTACCCGGGTGTCTAACCCTTCTTTCCCCCTGACAGCCCCGCCCTATCAGAGAGGGACGTCGCTAGTTGGTGTTGCCGCCTAGAAACACCAAACAAGTTGGCAGGGAAGTGGGGCTGGTTCCATCAGGGCTCACGTAAACCCCCCTTGACGGACAGTACATGGTTTAAAATTTAGGGATGTTTTCGATGTGGCCCCAAAAATCTGCACCCTTGCAAATAAATTTAGACGGATACTTTTAGTTTTATACCACCAACAAAGAAAAAAATATATCAATACTCAACTGCAAAACAAGACGAGAAAAGAGTTTATCTAAATTTTTGCCTTACATGTAACTCCCAGTATTTTATGACAAATGACCTTTTAAAGTTAGGATAAACGACATTTGCAGTTCAAAGAAATTTTTAACAAACCCCTAGGTCGGGGTCTCAAAACCCCCGGTGGGTAACCCCCAAAGAGTCCATTTCCGTAAAGGGATCAAAAAAAATTAGACCCAAAAGGAGAGCAAAAAAGAACTTGATAAACAGCCAAGCAAAAAGGGTCTTTTTTCTTTGGCACCAACAGTGACGGCCTTAATGTTGAAATTTTTAACAATTTAAAAAACATTTATTTTTTTATATATTTTTTGTGATTTCTGTTATGTTAAGATTATACACAAAACTTATAATTCACAGGTGTCAAATTTAAAATTTTTAAAGTATTTTATTTATTTTTCTCAGATAATAAGTCATTTAACTCATGTGTCTTTTTTTTCTTTTTCAGTGTAGCATATGTTGGTATTTATATTCATGTATTTTAGTTTGTATTTTTATTTACCAAGCCAAAATGGGTTAAAGCCCACTTTTGAATTTTACATAAGAGTTAATTTTGTTTCCACCAAAAAGGAAATAAAATTTTTTTATTGTATTTAAAACTGACTACTATGTTGCTGGCCAAAATACGAAAAAGGGATACACGCCGAAACGTTTATTTAGATTTTTTTCTACATGGGGCATACTTTGCCGTTTTTTTAAAAAAATTTTAAAAAAAAAAGGTGATTTTATAGCTGTGTTCCGCCCTTGGGTTGTGTACATTTTTGCCCCGGGCTTTTTTTTTTTTTTAAACTTTTTTTTTTAACATTTCAAACAAGTTTACAAAATTTGGGGGAACACGAACAGACACTGGGGAGGCAGGCTTTTGAAAGGGGAAATGGATAGTGCAGCCCAGTCTGCTTTGACCCCCCATTGAAATTGGGGTTTTTATTAACAATTTTGGCCATTTTTGGGAAAAAAATTAGCTTTTATTTTGTGCAGCCCGTACTTTTATTAGGATACAGATCTTTTTAGTAACTGCAGGTGCTTTTGATAGGTGCAAAAATCACCTTTTATATCTTTACACCGATTTAATTTTAGGTTTTTTTTCACTTTGGCGCAGCTCAGTTTTGTTCAAAGACCTACTTTGTTTTTACAATAGGATACAGAACTTTTCTAGTCATCGCAGGGATATTTTAGGTGCAAAAAACACGTTTTATTATCTGTTTCACAATTTAATTTAGGTTTTTGGTTCACTTTGCCGTAGGCCATTTTTGTTAAAAGACTCAACTTGTACGGATATTACCATACAGAAATTTGCTAGTAATTGCAGGTGTATTTCATAGGTGCAAAAACCACCTTTTATTATCCGATTTCATTTCAATAGGTGTCTTTTTTACTTTGGTGCGGCCCAGTTTTGTTCAATAGAGCCCCCCTTGGGACTTAAATTTGAATACAGAAATTTTGTAGTTACTGTTGGTGTATTTCATTGTGCAAAAACCACCGCTTGTTATCCGTATAATTTTTAAATAGCTGTATTTCACGTGGTGCGGCCCTAGTTTTTTTCAAATAGCCACGTTGTACGACAATTCTAGCAACTGTTCTCGTTTGTCATTGCTGCAAAAAACGCAATTTCTCATCCGTGTAACTTTTGAATAGTTTTATTGTGCTCGTTGAATCTCAGTTTGGCGCAAATAGCGCACTTGTATTATAGTTTGTTGAACGCTATCAATTCCTAGTCCTACTGGGCAGTTGTAAATCCCTGGGACTGAAGGAAGAACACTGTTGATTTTGTCTTACAGTTCTTCCACTAGACCGCATTTCATAGGTATTCGCTAGAAACATTTCAGTTTCTAATCCTAGTTGGCTGTAGGAAATTAGAGGGATTTAAGAATAGCTGTGATTTGCCTCCTTTAATAAGAGACTTTCAAAAACTCTTCCATACCTTCTTAAATTTTTATCTTTCTGAACATGGAGCGAAATGCAGGTGGTAAGCGAGCAAAGAGGGGGGTAGGACATGGAGGTAGAGGTACGAGAGAAGGTGCTCCTTCCAGTGCTGGCGACAACACGCATGCCAGCAAATCGTCGGTTGCAGGACCGTCAGGCCTGTCATTGCTGGGTCAGGGCCCTGTGAATCTCAGTAACGAACAGCGTCACCAATCTGTTCTGCAGTGGTTAATGCAACCTGCATCCAGCAGTCTTGCCTCCTCGTCCTCCCAATCACGGCCACAAATGTCGTCATCAGCATCGTCAGCATCCGTCCAACATGAATCGAAGTCAGCCCAAATGTCAACTCGTGTACCCACCACTGTGAATAATCCATTTTCTGAAGACCTTTTTGATGACAAAATGCGGTTGGGGTCAGAAGGCATGTTAAAAGATCAAGAGGCCAAAGAGGATGATTTTGTCTGCTCTGACGCCCAGTTACTGATGCCATCAGAGGAGGAGAAGGAAGCCGGTTAATCTGCAAAAATCCCGGGCGGTCGGCAACACCTTGCTTGTAGGCCACAGCTCCTGGATGCAGAATGTCAGGATGACGAAGTCACCTGTGTTGATGATGATGATGACGACATTGCGGATCCAACGTGGTCTTTTCTGCAGAATTTGCTTGCGAGCGCTTCCTCACTGGACGAGGAGGAAGACGATGGGGTAGTGTCAATACGGGTCCCGCCTCAAAAAGGGAGAGGGCAGTCGCAGAAGTCCGCTGATATGCTTACGCCAGCCACGGTCAACAGAAATCCCGCTCCTCGCTTATCGCCGTCGAGCAAGACTCTGATTCACCCAGCGATGTCATATGCCGCCTTTGCCGTAAACGCATCAGTAGAGGCAAGAATCTTAGGTGTTTAACCACCACTAACATGTCTAGTCACATGCAGCGAATGCATGAGTTGAAATGGAGGGAACACTTGGCCAAAAAAGGCCACACCGATGCCGGGCTTCCCACCACTTTCACACCCTCTGTCTCCGCCTCTTCCGCCACCACTAAGCGTTCCTCCGCTGCCCATGTCTCTCAGAGTCATGATCAGGGATCAGCCTCCGCTTCAGCCTCCACCGTCGCCCGAGTACCACCAGCACCACCAGACCCATCCTACCCCTTCTCCTTCCACCAGTTTGACGACCTGCACGCCATACAGCGGCCAGTCTAGCAGCCAGCCTTCTGTCTTCCAGGTTTGGGAGCAGAAGAAACATTTAAACCCAAACCATCCCAAAACCAAAAGCCTGAATGTCGGCATTGCCAGGCTTTTGGCCTTGGAAATTTTGCCTTTATGTCTGGTAGAAACAGATGGGTTCCGCCACGTCATGGCCCTTGCCTGCCCCTAATACCAGATGCCGAGCAGGCATTTCTTTTCCAGAAAAGCCGTCCCTGCCCTGGCCAACCACGTGTCATAAAAAAATTTAAAGCGCGTTGTCTGCATTGGTGTCTGGAAAAGTCCATCTGACCACCTTCACATGGACTTGTAAGCACGGCCAAGGCCACTATATCTCTGTGACAGCTCACTGGATGAGCTGGTTGGATGTCTGTGGTGGTGACGGTGGCTCTCAGGCTCGGCGCACGCTCTTCAAAACTGCAGGGATGGTGCAGGGTTCTTTCCTCCAAGGTCCTCTGGTGGCATCACGTGCCCAGAGAAACCAGGCCGTGTTGAAATTAATCTGTCTTGGAGACCGTCCACACACAAGTCAGGAGCTGTGGACGGCTCTCCGCAATGAGACCGAGCGCTGGCTGGGTGACAAGAACATTGTGCCAGGCAAGGTGGTGTGCGATAACGGTCGAAATCTGCTGGCCGCCCTTAAGATCGGTAGGCTGGAGCACATCCCTTGCCTGGCACATGTCATGAACCTTGTCGTCCAGAAATTTCTAAAGCACTACCCGGGTCTGGACTGCCTGCTGAGGAAGGCTCGAGGTCTGAGTTTGCACTTCCGCCGTTCGCACCCTGCTCCGTCCCGCCTGGCTGCGTTGCAGCGGCAGCTCGGCCTCCCCGTCAAGCGTCTCATTGTTGATGTGGAAACACGCTGGAATTCCACCCTCCACATGCTCCAGCGATTGTGGCAGCAGCACAATGCCATTACGCAGTACGAAGTGACACATGGCCTGACAAGCAGCGGTGCGGACCTCGGGGTGTTGAGCAAACCGAGAGTGGAGGCAGGTGAAAGAGCTCTGCACCATCCTTGCCAGTTTTGAAGAAGCCACCAAAATGGTCAGTGCGGACAATGCCCTTGTCAGCATGAGCATTGTGGTGATCTTAGTTCTGGAATGATCGTTGGACACTCTGAAACATCAGGTCCCACCAGCGACAGAGGAGGAGACGGACACAGATGCGGACATGGAGCCTTTCTCTCCGTCGAATCCACAAGGCCCGACAGTTTCTCAATTTTATCGGTCTTCATTAGGCAGTGGTTCGGGGTCCAGGGCTAGTGCAAGGCGGCGCATCAGCTCTCAGGGTGCATCTTCTGAGGCAAGTCAGGGCTGTGTTGAAGCTGTGCCAGAAGAAGCGGAGGAGGAGGAGGAGGTATTCCTGGACAATGACGTTACCGACGTCCCTGCCTTGGAAAGATGTGTGCGCGAATTTGAGGCGGAGGAGGAAGATGAGGAAGATCAGTTTGCTAGTGCCCCTCGACCCAGAGGCTTGGGAAATCAAGGCTCCATCTCTCACATGAGTGCTTGGATGCTCCATTTCCTCCAACATGATCCTCGCATTAAGGCCATCAAAATGAACAACAGTTACTGGGGGGCCACCCTCCTGGATCCCCGGTACAAAACAAAACTCAGCACTTTCCTTCCACCCACCCAAATAGAGAGTAAAAAGCAGGAAATGGAGACCTTGCTGATTGATCAACTGGAGACATCTGTTTCGTTTGCTTCACATTCTTCAAATATCACGGTGGAACAACGTCAGCGACGTGACAGCAGTAGAGTGCGAAATAGCCATAGCGGCAGCTGCAGCAGCAGGCAATGTGGCAGAATTCTAATAGGTCACCTCTGGCATTCTTTATTTTCCACCTCACCAACGCATGTAATGCAGGGCACACATGCAACACACAGAGACCAGCTTAAGATCATGGTGCACAACTATCTGTGTCTCAACACCGATGTTTTTGGATATGTTCGGGACCCAATAGACTTCTGGGTATCCAAAATGGATGAATGGCCCAAGCTCGCTCGCCACGCCATAGAGGTGTTGTCCTGCCCAGCAGCCAGCGTCATATCTGAGCGGACCTTCAGCACAGCTGGAGGAGTCATTACAGACAAACGCATCCGGCTTTCCACAGATAATGTGGATCGTTTGACTTTCATTAAGATGAATCAGGCATGGATCTCTGATGATGTTGTGGCCCCAATTGCCGAGGTCACCGATTAGTTGCCGGTCTACTTCACGTTCCTCTTCAAATAGAAATGGTCCTATTGAAAACTTATTTTTAAAATGATCATTTTTTACTGAAATTTTTATTCTCAGTTCCCAAAAGTTCATTTTGCTGGTTTTGCTGTGAGGAGACTGTAAAAGACACCAAGGTTTCATGACAAAACCGTATTCCATTTACTCACTTCATCTTTAGAATTTTTCGCATTGTCAATGGTTTTGGGGTCATGTTGCTGTGAGATACAGCTATAATTATGGTCCTTTGGAACAGAAATGTGGCTTCTAAGTGGCATTTCTCCCTCACAATTTTTAACAGTGGCTGAGAAGTCATTTTTATAATTTTTTGGGGTCATGGTGCTGTGAGATACAGCTATAATCATGGTCCTTTGGAACAGAAATGTGGCTTCTAAGTGGCATTTCTCCCTCACAATTTTTAACAGTGGCTGAGAAGTCATTTTTATAATTTTTTGGGTCATGCTGCTTTGAAATGCAGCAATACTACTGGTCCTATTATAAAGAAATGTTGTTTCTAACAGACATTTGTTCTTCACAATTGTCAAAAGTGGCTCAAGGGTCATGTTTTGAATTTTTGGGGGCATTTTGCTGTGAAATGCAGCTATACTACAGGTCCTATTGTAAAAAATGTGGTTTCTAACAGACATTTGTTCTTCACAAATGTCAAGAGTGGCTCAAGGGTGATGGTGCTGTCAGAAACGGGAATAGGTAGGACACTGTTAATGGACACATATTGCAAAATGACTTGTTTTTGCAAGATCTTTAACATAGCTAACATCCCTGTAGTGAGACAACCAATTTAATACAATTAAAAAAAAAGAGAAACAAAGACGTGGTGGGATTCCATCCTATTTTAAAATGTTTTTTCTAGAATTAAACTACTGAAAAACTTGCATGTACAAAATAGCTGATACAAATATTCCTCTGAATTGTACAAGGGAGGCACAGGAAGACTTGAACAGATGTAGGTTACCCAGGACAGGGATAGTCTATGTCCAGTTCAACTGAAATGGTGGTTGACATACTCCTTTTTCCGGCACTTTTTAAATCTGGGGGTCATGCAGGTTTGGGGCTCATGCTGTGGCCCAGGACAGGGATAGTCTATATCCAGTTCAACTAAAATGGTGGTTGAAAGACTCCTTTTTCCGGCACTTTTTAATCTGGGGTCATGCAGGTTTGGGGCTCATGCTGTGGCCCAGGACAGGGATAGTCTATGTCCAGTGAAACTAAAATGGTGGTTGAAAGACTCCTTTTTCCGACACTTTTTAATCTGGGGTCATGCAGGTTTGGGGCTCATGCTGTGGCCCAGGACAGGGATAGTCTATGTCCAGTTCAACTAAAATGGTGGTTGAAAGACTCCTTTTTCTGGCACTTTTTAATCTGGGGGTCATGCAGGTTTGGGGCTCATGCTGTGGCCCAGGACAGGGATAGTCTATGTCCAGTGAAACTAAAATGGTGGTTGAGAGACTCCTTTTTCGGGCACTTTTTTATCTGGGTCATGCAGATTTGGGGCTCATGCTGTGACCCGGGACAGGGATAGGATATGTCCAGTGAAACTAAAATGGTGGTTGAAAGATTCCTTTTTCCAGCACTTTTTAAATCTGGGGGTCATGCAGGTTTGGGGTCATGCTGTGGCCCAGGACAGGGATAGTCTATGTCCAGTGAAACTAAAATGGTGGTTGAAAGACTCCTTTTTCCGGCACTTTTTAATCTGGGGTCATGCAGGTTTGGGGCTCATGCTGTGGCCCAGGACAGGGATAGTCTATGTCCAGTGAAACTAAAATGGTGGTTGAAAGACTCCATTTTCCGGCACTTTTTTAATCTGGGGGGTCATGCAGGTTTGGGGCTCATGCTGTGGCCCAGGCAGGGATAGTCTATGTCCAGTGAAACTAAAATTTTGGTTGAAAGACTCCTTTTTCCGGAACTTTTTAATCTGGGGTTTTGCAGGTTTGGGGCTCATGCTGCGTTCCAGGACAGGGATATTCAATGTTCAGTTCAAGTAAAATAATGGTTCAAATCATACTACCTTCAGGCACTTTTTAATTTGTGGGTCATGCAGGTTTAAGGGTCAGGCTGTGGTACAAGATCGAGATAGTGAATGGTGTGTGACTTTTTTTCTGTGGCCTTTATAACCTAAGTGTGTTGCCTAAGATGTAGCACGTATCCATTTGACTGTTGTGGATGTTAATTCCAGCTTCTCCAGCCCTGTTTGGGTGTAAGAATGAAGGTGTTGTTCCTCTCCCATAGACTTTAATGGTCATCGGCGATAATCTATTTATCGACTATCAGAAATCGTCTTGATAATTGACGATATCGACTATCGACCCGATGACGATAGTCTACGTAATCGCTCATCACTACTTAAGGGACATCTCTTGATACAATATACTTGGTAGGTGTTCAGCAGCTTTTAAAGTGTCCTCTAGCATATCCTCCTCCTCTATCTCCGGCATATCTCCCCTCCACCAAACCAAACCTTGTGTCCTTTCCTTGTACTTGAGAGGTAATCGGAGGAACAGGCAGAATCCAGAGACATGCCCATAAGCCTCCGGAAGAGGCGTGAGTTTGGTAAGTATTGGATCGTCCCATTCTACCTCACCAAATCTCCTCATTAGACTAATCACATAGCTCTGTGCTTGTAAAAAGTGAAATAGATGCGTTTTTAAAAAAGGTAAATCTGGTACATGCTTGGTTGAATGTTAAGGCTTTCCTAGATTGAAGGTCCACTAGATCTGCCACTGTTTTAAGACCCCTATCTTTCCAACCCCTAAAAATAGGATGTGCCTTACCTGCTTGAAAAGCTGGATTGTTGGTAAACTAAAGACTCAATGAAACTTCTTCAGACAGAAGTTGTTTCCTTCACACTACCCTCCGTGCCCTCCAAGGGGACATAAACAATGGGTTTGCCTTCACTTCTTGTGGGAGATCTGTAAAGGATAGGTGCAGGAGATTGGTCAGGGACGCATTTGGATAGAGATTAGTCTCCAAAGCTACTGGCGAGTAATTTCCTGAATTTGTTAGCCAGTCTTGTAGAATCCCAATTTGATCTGCCAAAATTATAATGAATTTGATAGTCCGGAAGAGATGGGAAAATAGATAGCCGCCCCGTTGAGATTTTAGTTATGTTGCGCAAAAAATATTAATAGGAATTCTGGAATCCTTTGGCTACATGTATGCAACGAAGCATAAATATTTGTGGACGAATTTCAGACCATTAATTCATATTCCTACTGCGCAGAATTACGCTGGAAAATACATCCTAGGTATATGTGTAAACCACAGTTCTCATAGAGAACTATTGAGGGATTACTCTCCTCTCCCTGGCTCGTGATGCGGAAACCGTCCGTCGGGGGAGATAAGTGGACATGAGGTAAAATTATCTCAGCTGATCGATATAACCGCGCCGCTTGTAAAGAAAAGTCTATGGTGCGTGATCTAGATGCGCACTGTACCCGCCCCACGCGCCTCTGCCCTCCGTACCAGAACGGCGCAATTGGTAGGTGTGAATTAACGCCCCGCAAATAAGCCATTGTTAACTATAGCCTAACCCGGGAAAAAATTGATATAAGTTACGAATAATTCAATTGTATTTATTTTTCACACATTGGCGGAACAAAGTAAATGGACAATGTATGAAACTAGATTAAAATATAATTTCGAGGAACACTAAACACTTGAAGAATGTTATGACACCTGCCCATGAAAGCGATTAATGTTGAGAATTGGACCAAACGACGCATTTATGTGATCCTTTAGTCTGTTTAAGAGGAGTAAGATTTAGATTTGTGGTGAATTAAATTATTGACGACATACTGTAACTTGAATGCTAAAGTATGCATATGTGAAGTAGAGATTGATGCCAGGTAGGTGGTAGTTTCTTGCCCACTAATGTTGACGACGGCGTATTGCGGTCCAGAGAGGGAGGAGGCTTCCGATTTATCTCTGTTTAGATGATGTCTAAATCCTAATAAGGCCCCTTGTTTCACTCCTGCCTGTTTCCTACCTGTGCGTTAATTGAAATTTGTGTCTGTATACAAACAAACATGAAAGCATCGGCAAGAAAATCCTAAAGTCTGCTTGACGAAAATGGAGGCAAAATATCTATATAGTTCCGTAATCAGTAGCGAAAAATGCGGTCTATATGACCCAAATCCTCTGTTGGTTTTTTTATTGTCGAGTGCTATACAATTGTGCATGTTGTTTCTGAAATTGTCTACTCTAGTGCGTGCTCCATATTAATAAGTCATTAAACAAGTATGAATGGTCTACCTTTCAGAATCTTATAATATTCCCCAGAATGGCCATCCTGTCCTGTGCTTTGGTTGATTTTCATTAGTTGTATGCTTCTCACTATAACATATGATAGTAGAGTGGGCAGATAATTGTATCTTTGTGATCAAATGTTATAATGGGATGACTGTGCTGTGATGGAGCAAGGTTCCAATGCATGGAGTTATAAAGGTTGCTCACTTTGGAGAGATGGTGTAGAAAAATAAGAATAAGCCTCAAATATGTCCTTAATTGGGCGATTAAAATTTGACCTGTTGTATGCTGCAAAATCTAAAAGTACGAATTTGTCTTGACTTGTGAGGTCCGTTAGTTTGTGCCAAGGAGCGTGACCTGGATCCTTTCCATCCCATCTAAAAAATGGTTCTTAAGTAACACTGCTTGAGTCATGTTGGACTGAAACAAATTAGTGTGCATCAAGTCAACGTCATAGACCCTAGATAAGATTTTTGGCGTGTGCTTCAATTTGGTCTGCTTGAACTGTTTGTGGAGCTATTTGTTATAAAAACTAATTATTGAATAGGAATATTAAAAACTATCATCTTCATGTCATATAATAGTATGAAGTATGAAAATGTAAAAAATTGTCATGAGATTTTGAAATTTTGTCACCAATAAACAAGGATTGTGTTTAGATCAAAAATTACCATACTAACTTAAAGCACAATGTTCATAATAAAAACAGTCTCTGAAGTCTACATGGCATAGTAAAAGTAGCAAAAATTATCGCCCTCATACCATGACAGATTCAGATTTCCAAAAATAATCACTAGTCGGGAGAGGAGAAACTGCTGTGCGTGACCGAGTTTGTTTTGTCAAATTTATCAATACAAGTTCGGGAATACAGCATTAAAGAAACCCGATGGTCAATTTAAAGAGTAAAACACAGGCTATTATTGATAACAATATTCCAATAATAAACATCAATGTAAAATTGATAACATCAAAATAAGGAGATATAATTGTGAACAGTTTGTAAGAAAAACATAAGTTATTTACAAAATGACCGTAATGCTAGTAGGTTTCAGCCTTAAAAAATGCACGTGTTATTTTGTGCTATCTGCATACTTTTAAAGAGTTACGAAGTATCGTATACGACAAAGAAAAACAGTTCTCCACCGAAGGGATTAAAGGTCAAAAGCATACACATAAGTAAAGAAATCTTAACCAGAGACAAATAGAGAGATAAAACCTACATTGTATATAATCCGAACCAGAAGCTGTAAACATAGCTTAACTTAGTACCCAGGAAAAAAAACAACCCAAGACTTTGGTGTTGTAGTTAAGCAGACTTTGTCCCAAAAATACTTTTGCAATCCTTTTATAATTACTAGCTTGTTTAATCTAATACATTAATGGAGACGGAGAAATACAAAAATGATATGCATCAGGAGCGCTGGAAGGTTGGATTATAACAGAACATTCTCCACATTCCTGTTCGACTTCTCCAAGCAAAGGTAATTGTTTGCCTTACATTTCCCTACGTAGGAACATTACACGTTCCCATCCATATGAATTCTCATCGTGTGTACGTTCTAGCACATTGGCTTTAACTCTAAAAGATTTCCCACAATCTGAACATGAAAAAGGCTTCTCCTCTGTGTAGATTATCTCAAGTTTAACTAGGTTGTGATTTCTCTGTATAAAGATTTCCCACATTCAGAAACATGAAAAAGACTTCTCTCCTGTGTGAACTCATCTCAAGTGTACCAAGAGATGCTTCTGATCCCCCCGAAAAAAAAAAAAACATTCCCACATTCTGAGCATGAAAAGGCATATCTACCTGTAGTGAATTCACTTATGTGCAACAAGAGAGAGTTGATTTGTTCGCAGTAAAGATTGATCCCACATTCTGAACCATGAAAAAAGGCATGCTCTGTGTGAAATATCTGCATAGTCTAACTCTAATTATTTATGTTTGTGTGAAAAAGAGTTTTACCCACACTCGACAGATGAAAAAGGTATCTCCCCTGTTTGAATTCTTTATGGGCAAACAAGAAGTTGCGATGATTGTCTGTAGTATGTCCTCACTATTCGGAACATGCCGAAATAGAATTCTCCTGATAATTCTCTGGGATGTGCAGTTATATTTGATTTTCTTTCTTAATATTTCCACATTCGGAGAACCTGAAAAATGGCTTTCTCTCTCCTGCAATACATTCATTCTCTCATCTACAAGTCAACAATTGCAAACAACGAGAGAAATGATTATCTGATTCTATCATAAGGATTTCCACATATACTGAATAACGAAAAAGTCTTCTCGCATGCTTCTCGTCCCTGAGTGCATTCTACTCACTCATGTGCAACAAGCCTGTGAAATAGACGTTGTAAAAGATAATCCCACATATCTGAACATGAAAAAGGCTTCATCACTCCTGTGTGAATTCTCACATTTTACATCATTACCTGAACTTAGCAGTGCATCTGGCCATCTCCCATTGTGAATTCTTCCTGTGATCAATCAAGTTTGAACGTTTGTAAACAGTTTACTCATACAATGTACCACATGGAGAACCATTTCCCCTCTCGTTTGTGTCCTGTTCTTGTGTGTAATCCATCTTAGATCGATCAGAAAAGGTCTTCATGACTGGTTGGATTATAACTTAGTGAGGCTATGCAGTTTCACATGCCAGAGATCCTTATAGAAGTTTTCTATTAAATTAAAAAATGTGTTTTAATGATTTTCTATTCAAAACCACTTAATAGAAACCTTTTATACACAACCTTTTGTAGCTGGAATAACTCCTGCAGGCTATTTATTAAGTTATTTTGTGTGCCAAATCCGGAGCGTTATGATCCCGCAGGACCTACTTATTTGTGACCACTTCCTACTTCCAACATCACAAAAGTAGCAGGAATTCCCTGTAGAGCTCTGTCTTGCTAGTTTTGAGGTGTGAAAGACTGTCTGCATATAGAACCTTCACTTCTGTTATGAATATAAGTGCATTTATGAAGAGTTGTAAGAAAGGGTTGATAATATGGCATTCCCTATCTTGAGATCTTTTATTAGGTCGCTTCTGTGTGAAAGTGATAGTGAAAGGAGAAACGACAATTTTAGGCATTGCCCGAGCTCCAACCCGCCATTGAGTGTAAACGCGGCTATAAGTGCATGATGGCAGGAAAACAAGACTACATACGCAGCGAGCTCACCCCAAAATGAAGCCCAAAGGGGTGACCAAACGATGATTCTAAACGACAATACCTAAACAATCAAAGTGTAAATGACCGCCTTGAAGTAAGACGATGATCCCTGGCAACCACTGCTAACCGTACTGTTCTGGGGCCCTGGAAGTCAGACTATCACACCCCATCCTGTCTAATAACCAAGCTACATCAGCAGTAAGAAAGCATCTGAGATTCCTGGCAGTATCGTAATTGAACCACTGCTGATGGCCAAATGGGTTGTTGTATCAGCGATAAGACACATCTGTTCTGAGTTTTTCCTGCTGTATCTGGCAACAAGATTGGTACGTTGGCATGTCATGTGAGACCATCCGAGTAATAACCACAGCTACAACCTTGCTGAGGAAAAAGCGCAAGCTGTGGATGCGAATTCTTAGAGGTCTGTGGGGAAGGTATTTCAGTGTGACACTGAACCAATCATTCATTGTGCAAGGCGAAGCTCATCTCGAATTGAGTATGAATCCCATTCCCTGCAGATACATATACAACCCGATGACATGCTGATGCAGATGGACTTTCACCAAGACCATTCGATATTCCTATGGCTATAGAAACTCATAATATTGCGGCGTGGTAGTAACAGGACCAAGACTTTGCCAGTCCTACCATGGCCCTTGAATGACCCCAGATCCCTAATTGAGGCATGTGTATAATGGGAGCCCTTTGAATGTGGTCTGACTGTTCACTACATGTCCCCTCCAGCAGCTTGTGAGATGCAGTTTGGCTTCAGTAACCCTGTGACAACCTATCCAGGGACCATATAATGCGAAGTCACTCGCCCGCCAGACGTACTACTGCTGTCATGTAGCTGCACACATACGTTCATCGCTTTGGAGATAAATTTATGGACTTGTCACTGTGTGAATATTCCTCATTACTTTTCACTCCTTACAGTAGCTGGAAAAGAAACTGGCATTATAGAAAAATTGTCCTGTGTGACTGCACAGCCTTTATAATCCTAGAAATGAATGCAACATCTAGTAGTCATTATCAGTGACAGATGTGACCAAGGTTATCCTGCTCTAAAACACTCATCATTGCACTTATATCACATAAACCTGGGACTGGTATAAGATTCTGAGATCACAACCTTGTCTGACAATCAGACTGGTCCACACCCAACACTCTGGTCCCTTTCAATAATCAATCCGGCAGCTACATTTAATACAGAGTGGGAATAAGGCGCATCTGCTTAGTGAACAATCTCATCATGGCTAAAAACGGCAGAATCATCAAAGACAAGAGTGCTTGCAATCTCGCAGCTGACTCATAGTGACGCGGGACGACTGAGTCTGAAACGGCTCTAACGGCTGCAGTTAACCGGGTCTCATTGTTATAGGCATCTCTAGGATGGTGGGTGAAGAGACAGAGTGATGATTTCCATCATAATCTGTAATATATTTCCAGACCATTGTTTGTATCCAGATTCATCTAAGAATTGTCAGTGCTGTCCTAGGGAAAGGTGGCCTAATGAAGTGGCCCCTGAGAGCAGATACCTACTCCAAGCTCAGAAACATGTGAGCAATGAAGTGTCCCATAAATATATAATAAGTGATTCACGTCCTCTCAGCTTCTATTTAACCCTTCACAAAATTCTGACCTTAAAGTAATTGAAATGATTTCCTTTTTGAGCCTCCAGAAACTCTATTATGTGACACCCTGTCTGTATGGGGTCTTAAAAGATGGATTGCTACTAAGTTTGTCCTTCTGTAGTATCCCGAAGTGGGCAGTCAGGTGCATATGTTCATCACGAGCAGTGAACCCCACCACCTGATCCATAAGCCTTATTACGGCAGGACCCAATAGAACGCCTTTGAGGAGATAGAGTCACCTCCTCAGGTGGTCAGGTGCCCAACCCCCAGCTATAACACACCGGAGCAGTCACTTAAGAAACCTCTGAATTCTTAACTTACTCACCAGTGTCTCATCTAATCTGGTATCATCCTCCTTCACATCACTCCAAACCCTCGGTCTCATCGCTCCCGTCTTCTTCTCTTTCTCAGCCTCTACTTTAGTAGCAGCTCATATCTTTTCACTCGGAAGTGACATATGGAACAATTCAATACAGTAGAAAAACAGATGATCGAACATATGAGGAGACCCCAAATATCTAAGAGCACCCATACTGTGACTGGCAAGAGGTCCTACGTACAACCGTAAAAAATTGTGTATGAGGGCTCTTCAACCTGGAGGATACCCTGGGACGTTCACCTTCCATGGGGGAGCTGCATTCTTATTTTTCATGCGCTTCCATCCTCGATCTAATAATCGAATCATATATTGTTCCCCCCTAAAAAAAAAAGAGACAAAACCAGTAAATTAAAGCTAGGGTTGATTTGCCACTTCTGGCATGATTTAAGGATACTATTCCAGCTCCGCTCTAATTACCCTGATATAGTTCCTCTGAGACAGTTCCCGTCTGAACGTCCTGGAAACAGAGTGAGTCGGGACATCTTTCTGCTGGATTTTCTTCCTTAGTGGAATCCCCCCCAGACTGTAGTGTCAACTCAGTGACATAATAAAGAAGCCTGCGGAATTATCTGTCCTATGTAGCCATCATGTCATTTCTCCAATCATTTCAATTCTAGGAGATGATGGAAAAAAAAAGGGAGATCAGAACTGTCCCTCTCTGCTGTGTCTTATCCCTCTCACCTGGTGATCGTCTAGCGTCCATGAATCCCTCCGCATGAGCTTCCTGGTACGAGACCCTGTGTCCTCCTATGTCACTTTTGTAGCCCACTCCACTCGATAGACATAGACACGACATCCTGACACCTAATAGAACCTGACAACACAAGAGTCCATCATCATCCGAGACACACATCATCCCGCACTGTTGAATGTTAAATGTCGCAGCATCCCCCCAGCTCACCATGTACAGCAGCACAGTTATCCGTGTGTGTCAAGGTCTAGGACTTCTCTATCAGTGAATGAAGGTGGAGGCTTTCGGGGCTCTCGAGCTGCTCCTTCCTCCTGACAAACTTGGGGGCCACACACTCCCCAAGAGGAACGCCCTTCTTCACTACTGGGTAATCCTTGTATGAGGAACACAGATCACTACATAGATTCTCTAGAACCCCCACCTTTACCAGCCATCCTCACCTTTTACTGGTAGAGAGAAAAACAAGGTAAATGTAACTCTCTAATCTCACCAAATCTACCTAAGTAGATAATCTCCAGGGTGAAATCTAATGATCCTGTCGCACTCTGAGGTCATCCATCCTTGACCAAATCCCTGATTTCAGCGGCTGGTGCTCCTCCCATCTGACCTACACATGGGTACAGTCTCCTTGTACCTTACTATTACTCTTCCCACTCCGCAATGGAGAGGTAGACAGTGAGACATCCTGACACCTTATAGGAAACCTAACACAAGGATCCATCCTCAGTACATATCTCTCCAGTCATGTTCCTATATAATACCCCAGCATCCAAGTCACCTCACCATTCAGCAGCTCATTGAATCCGTGGGTTGTCAGTTTCTAGTAAAGTTCATGTATCACGTGATGAAAGTGGATGTGCTCGAGTCTCTGCCTAGCTGCTTCCGGTCCCTCCTGACACAACGGGGGCCACACACTCTAACCAGCACGACCTTCATATCACTACGTGTAATCCTAGTAAGGGTGAGAATAAAGGGACTGAACACCTGACATTCGAAACGTAAAACCACCTCACTCTTACCCATCATTCACCTGTTACTGTGTGATAAAAGAGAAGAGCGAGGTCATGTGAGACTCTCATTCGCTCCGATACCAAGTAGAATGATCGCCAGGAGAGGTCTTAAATAACCTGGGGGACCCTGAGTCTCCGTCCTTGTCCCATCATTAGGGTCAGTGACTGAAAACGGCCTATTGAAGACATCTTTACACGGAAGCTGTGAGAGTTCCATTGGTAGACCTTATGAACCCGAATAAGTTGAGGAGAAGAGAGCAAGATCACACACTGTATAACATTGAAGGAAATAATTATTTGAGCCCTTGCAGATTGTGTAATTTGGCCCACTGACACAATATATGAAACTAGTCCATAATTTTAAGGGTAGGTTAATCTATAAAACATTGAGAGATGAGAATTAAAAACAATAGAAGACCAGAAATCACATTGATATAAGTTATACAAATAGTATTGTGGCTTATTTGCAGTAAGATAAAATTGTTTGAGATCTTTTGGGCAAATATTAAGACTTAATAGCTTGAATGGGCAACATCCCTTGCTTGACAGTGGTGGGATAGTGTTCATTGGGTTATATGGGCAGTTTCTCTTCCTCCAAACATGGTGAGTTTTGAGTTAAAGACCAAAGTAACTGAGTACTCAATATAATGGCTCACTACCCACAGACACTTTCTCGCCAATACACTCAGGGTGTTCATTGTGCAAAACTCAAAGCTTGAGAGCCTGCCCAATGGGCCTTTGCTGAGCTGGGGGACCTTGGGGCTACTCCTGGATTGTATCTTATACCATTACAGCGTAATGTGTTACCCTTGGATTTTCTTGCTTGACTGTCTTCCAGCTGCTCTTATGAGATCATTTAAACAAGTTCCCCCGTTAGTTTTAGGCTGATACTTTTTACTTCCCCTCATGAACAGAGTGATGAACCCCATGAACATGAATTTTCATTGTTGGCCCCCCCCGTTCCAGCCGATGTGAATTGACAGTCAATTTTTGTAGTCCATTTTGTTAGCTATTGCATCAACAATTGTCTTTCCTCTCACCCAGCGTCTTACATTGTGGTTTTGATGCCCCTACCAGCTTTATGCACGGTCATGATCTTGTCTCCTGACATCCTTAGAAAACTCGTTTAGAGTCTTGCCCATGTTAAAGTAGGTTAGAGTCTGAGTAATGATTAGTCTTGAAGAGCAGAGTCTTTTATAAAAGAGGTTGACTATTGATAAAAGAGCGAGCGTCTAGTAATACAGGGGAACAGAGAGTGGAGCTAGAGGAGAGTCTAAGCTAGAGTCTGTAGGAGCCAGTAATTCTTCGTAGGTTTGTGAGTTGATCAAAATACCTATTTCTTCTGTCAGCAAAATGGCAAAATAAATTTAGTGAAATTTATACAATATCATATTTCTCTGATCCTTTTCATTGGCAAAGTGTACACAATCAACAAGAATCAATGGATCAAGAAGGTGAAGTTTTAAATTTCCAATTAAGTAATAGGTAGGGAGGACTGGTTATAAAGGAGTATTACATGAGGGATGTAACAGGCTGATTAGGGCAGAGATTTGTGGGGTACAGGTTATGGATGGTAGAGTTACATGAGAGAGTATCAGGATTATTAGTATAGAGTATTCATGGTGAGTTTATGGAGGCGATACATGATGGGAGTATCAGGAGATTGAAGGGGTAGAGAACGTATGGGTAGTTATGGTAAGGAAGATTACATGAGGGAGGGAAACAGAGATTAGTAGAGATGGTGAGGGGGGGACAGAGTTATGGGATGAGGATTACATGAGGGTTCATGTTATCAGGAGCTTATTGCAGAGATAGTTATTGGGGGAACAGGTTATGGATGAGCTGAAGGTGATGGAATGGACTAGATGGTTAGGACAGAGAGAGCTGCAGTAAATCCAGGCGGGGAATGAGGAGGTAACAATTGCAAGTGTTAGCGTGAGTCTTATCGTACCTGTTCTAACTACAGGGGAGGATAACCAGGGGGTGAAAGGACCTGTGGAGTACATCACAACTAGGTCACATACAGGCTGATAGCAATTGACCAATAGTTTTCCTGACCTCCTGCCTGCAACACATAGAACTGTAAACATCATGGAAGGAGGAGGGAGCGCTCGTAAAGTGTAATAGAGAGACCACATCAAGCCGACACCTCATACATCACCAATGTGTGCGGTCCCTACATAATTCATGGCCCCAAAGAAATGCATTCTCACGAGTGCGGGCCCATACATTAGAATAAATCGAGCTACTCCAAAAAATTCCAGCGACCCCAATTATCCAGCTGTGCCACCGACCTATCCTTCATAACTCAAAAAGAAAAATGAAATCAGAGGGAAGGAACTCTGATGCAAAGTACTTTAGCAACATTAAAAACCGATTACCGCAGTGTCACTCGTCACTAGCTCTCCAATCAGCTACAAAAAAAAAATACACTCCTTCAGTTGAAATAGGATCCGTCCAGCGGTCGAAGAAACTTAAGCTTAATACTTGTAACTTTAAAAAGTCGAAAGGATATGTGGTACAGTGCCTATACATAAACAACATACGATACATGTACATACGCATGAAACAATTATAAAAAAAAAGGGATGAAACTTAGAATCCCTTACACTTACAAGTTCTTGAGACTTCGGAAGCCCGGGTAAGGGATGATAATGAAGATTGGAACAAGGCACTAATCAGCTCAATTACAAACTTGAACCCCTACGGCTGATAACACAGCTTTGAGCTCTGGCCAACGTTAGATTTTTTTACGCCCAAGATCACTTGTTCTGGTTTCCCCCCTCCTCTCGACATACGATTATCAGCTGCTCATATATACTGGCTAGAAAATATAATAGATTTTGGAGTGTATCACGTGATTCATATGAGGGTTATGTTGCGTACTATCCGCCAACG
Source organism: Phyllomedusa bahiana (assembly GCA_025379985.1). Taxonomy (NCBI): domain Eukaryota; kingdom Metazoa; phylum Chordata; class Amphibia; order Anura; family Hylidae; genus Phyllomedusa; species Phyllomedusa bahiana. The sequence continues at coordinate 50,126 of JAODAL010027442.1, forward strand.
AAATGGCAATCACGGACTGCGCTTGCTGCTGTCTGGTACAGATGCACTGACCTTCTTGAACTTGATTTGGTGTACCGTACATCACTTTTAGATCTTATTGGGACATAGAGTCACATCTGTGATGATATGGTTGTTGTCTTCATCAAGTGTTGCATACACCAAAACGTTGGGCAATAGACATAATAAAAGTAACACACCAGCCCATTTGATATCTAAAGCCATTTGAGTTAATTTAAAGTGACTAAAGTAAGACTCTGAGGATTTACCAACAGACTTATTCCTACAAAATCCATTCCTATGGGGGGGGGGGGGGTATTGAGAGCTACATGGAATTGTACCCACCACAATTCTAAGGAAATGTTTTAATGCCAAAACAGAATACAATATCTAGTTTCAGTATGCTACAATTACTAATATGTAATGGGGGACGAAGTATAGATGGAATTTACATGAGTGGAAGAGTATCAGGGAGAGTTATGTCATCAGAATGTATGTGGGGACAGGTAATGGATCGAGATTAAATGGGGAGGATAGGGATTACGGGCAGAGATGTATGGGGGGGGGCAGGTTAGGAGGAGATTACATGAGGGGAGGTATCGGAGATTAGGGCAGAGAAAATGGGGGACAGGTTTTAGATGGGAAATTACATGAGGGGAGGTTCAGGAGATTTGGGGAGGATTTGGGGGGGCAGGTTATTGAAGGAGATGATATGAGGGGGGGGTATCAGGGGGATTAGGGTGAGAGTTGGGGGGCAGGTTATGGATGGCGATTACATGAGGGGGGGATCAGGAGATTAGGGGAGGATTTTGGGGGGCGGTTATGGATGGGATTTTCATGAGGGAGGTATCAGGCGATTAGGGGAGACATGTATGGGGGGGGGTTAGGTGAATTTCATGAGGGGAGGGATAGGGGGATTAGGTTAGGAGGGGTTGGGGGCAGGTTTTGGGATGGGTTTTTTCAATATGATATTAAGAAAATTTGGGAGGATGTGAGGGGGGGATCTTAAAGGGGGGGATTTTAAAGGGAAGGGAAAGGGGAATTTAAGAAAATTAAAGGGGGGGTTTTTTTGAGATTGATGGGGGAGGTTATGGTGGGATTCATGGGGAGGTTCAGGAATTAGGGAGAGATGTATGGGGGGCAGGGTTTTGGGTGGAGATTAATGAGGGGGGTATCAGGGATTAGGGGAGAGGGGTGTATGGGGGGGGAGGTTTTTTTGGGTTTACATGAGGGGGTACAGAAATTAGGGGAGTTGTTGGGGGGACAGGTTATGGGTGGAGATTTCATAGGGGGGTTTAGGAGTTAGGGTAGAGAGTATGGGGGGACAGTTTTGGTGGAGATTAAAGGGGGAGGTATTAGGAGATTTTTGGTAGGATGTATGGGGGGGGCAGGTTATGGATGGAGATTAAATGGGGAGGTATTAAAGGGAAAATTTGGGAGAGAGTAGGGGGGAAGGTTATGGTGGAGTAAAGGGGGGGGAGGGACTAGTGGGAGGGGCAAGAAGAGGCTGGGAGTAACCAGGCGGGAGTGGGAGGGAACAAGCAAAAAGTGTGGATCTTACCTGTTTACCCCGGGGGGGGGTTTTACCAGGGGGAATTTACCCTTGGGTGACCACACTGGCACATGATAGAAAGTGACCAATGTTTCCTGACCCTCCTGATCAAAGGTAACATCAGGAAGGTCCTGTAGTGTATGAGCCACGGCCGTACAGCCCACATCATAACATACCCACGTGCGGGGCCCCACAAAATCATGGCCCAAATATACACCCAGGCGGGGCCCACAAGTACATGGGCCCCAATATACCCACGTGGGGGGAACCTTCATAGCTCATGGGTCCCCAATTACACCACAGGGCGGCCCCTACATAGTTTTTTGGGCCCCAATATACAACCAAAATGCGGGACCCTACTTGTTCATGGCCCAATTACACCACAGTGTGGGGGTCTACAAGTCATAGCCCCAAAAACCCACAGTGTGGGGGCCCCCACATAATTCAATGCCCATGATGGGGCTTAAACAATTACTACAGCCCCAGATATCACCTCCCAACTGTCCCGATTTGGGAGCGATGTCCCGGGACAGTTAGGAGAGGACCTCATTTTTTGGGATGTCCTTGGGATCCAGCTCTGAATTCCCAGGCTGCCTGTGCAGGGCATATTTGGGGCGGCAAAACATGGCCCCGTCAGTGGCCGCTTCGGAACGCTCTTCTGTGGCCGGGGGGAGGGGGGGAGAGTTCACTGGCTGCAGGTGGTATTCAGTCTAGCTACTGAGGCAGCAGGGTAGGTAGGTGCCACTTCCTGTCTCCCCCTCTTCCTCCCTTTCCCCCACCTGGATCCCCAGGGGGCCTCCCGCTTCCAGGAAAGTTGAGTGGTGCCATCCCCTGCAGCAGACACCTTGCTTTTCTGGTTGCCTGCAGCTTACAGACTATTAATCGGCCGGGACCCTTCATAGCTCATGGTCCCAATATACACCACAGGGCAGGCCCCTACATAGTTCATGTCCCCAATATACAACACAGTGCGGGCCCCTACTTAGTTCAGGGGCCCAATAACCCACGGGGGTGGGCCTCTACCAAGTTCATGCCCCCAAATATACACCACAGTGCAGGCCAAACAATTTCAGGGGGCCCCAAATATGCACCACAGTGGGGGGCCCTACAGTTTCATGACCCAAATATACCCCCACAATGCGGGGCACTAATTTTTTATGGCCCCAGTATACCCCAAACGTGGGGGGCCCTACATACTTGAGGGGGACCCAGGGGACAGGGTCTTGATAACAATGTGTTTTCCGCTGGGGGATATCACGCCCCCCAAAACCATTTCGGGTTTTGTGGGGGAAAACCCCCCCCGCTTTTCCCCTGATGTCACTGGTTTGCAGATTTGCTGGCCCCAAACCCCTCAGCTAGACTGTTCCGGGTCTAAACTCCGGGAGGCAGGTAAACCCAGCTTTCCCAGATGTGAAAAACCTAAACTTTGGGAAATGCTGGGTGGGAGGACCCACCCCCCACCCCCCACCCAGGCAACCAAAGGAAAGGGGAATGGGGTTTGGTTTGGGTTTATTTTTCCCGGTAAATATGGGGTTTGGGGTTTAATATGTTTTCTTTCGAGCGGGGCGGGTTTTATTGGGGTTACTAGGGCCATTTTGGTTATATGTGGTCATGTGTTGTGGGGTTTTTTTCATTCTTTAAATTTTGGTGTTTTAAATTGGTGGTCATAGTGTTGTATTTAAGAATCGCCCGGGTCAGGGGTAGCCCGGGACACACCCAAAAGGGACCAAAAGACAAGTGGGGCCCTGACACTCACCCCAACCTCTGTCCCGGGCCTTTTTTGGGGAACCCGACTCCTTAACGGGCCCCACCCCCGGAACCAATGACTGCACTGCACGGAGTGCACACGGGGACAGAGAACGAACAAACACAAAAAGTAGTGGGGAGGGGGTTCCAAGTCCATAATAAGAGGGGCGGGCCGGGTACAAAATCGTAAGACGGGGGAAAAAACCAGAAAACAAGCAGGGGGTCAAAAGGGAAGGGAAACCCAAAAAGGGTAAAGGCAAAACTACAGCTTGCGGGCCACAGGAAAAAGGGAAGCGGTAGCTATAAATGGGGAAAAGGGGGAAGCAAAAGCGGGAAGGGTTTGGAAGAAAGCTGCCCAATCCCCAAAGGAAAAACGATTTAACCCCTAGGGGGGCTGGGAGGATTCCAAACCCAAAGGGGCGTGGGCCAGAATAAATAAGACCCAAGGACAAAAGGGCAGTGTTCCACCCCTAAAGCCAACCCCGGCTTTTAATGGGGGGTAAAATTAAAAAGGGGGGCCCCCCCCTTCAATGGGGGGGCCCCCGGACCCTTTCCTTAAAAATCCCCCGGGGTTTGGAAGGGGTTGGCTTGGGGGAAAATTTTGGTTAAATTTGTCGGGGGGGGGGCTTAAAGGGCCCCTAGGCCCGCCACCCAAACCCCGTTCCTCCCGGACCGTACCCCTTCCAGTAAACCCAGAAAAAACTGGGGGAGCTTTCTGAACCCTCCCGAGAGTTGATAATGGGTCAATTTCGAAACTTTTAATTTCCCTTGTATGACCACGGGGCAGAGGAGGGGAAGGGGGACCGACTACAGCGGGAATGTACTTTTTCGCGGGGATTTGGGGGAACTCCGGATGAATACAGAGAGAACTGGGAAGGGGGGAGTTAAAAAGACACAGGGTTAGGATTTCTTTAATAACAAAAGGACCGGATAAAGGGGGGGCGAACTTCCAAAGATGGAATTTCGGAGGTGCCCGTTCGGGGGGGTTGTTGGCCTCGGGTCGAATGCGAGGGGGCCGCTGCGCCCATAACTGTGGCTCTGTTTAAAACCCGGTAAAACACTGCCCTCTTTTTTGGACCAATTAAATCCGGGCCCAACGCCTTTGGCCAGGAATTTTCCCGGCACTCTCTGGGTTAATCTATTCTCTCGGTGATTGGGCGGGTTCTGCTTTCTATCACCTCTGCTCTGTTTCCCCCCTTCCCATTTATTGCCACCACTTCCTTCCCTCCTCGCCCGGGTATAGGTTAAAACCCCTGTAATTTCCCCCGTTGTTTTTTTTGTGCTTTTTGTGCTCCCCCCTTTAAACCCTTTTTGCTTTGGATTCCGGGTTTTCCCTTTTTTCCACGTCTCTGGGGCCCCCCCCTCCTTTTTCTGTTGGGGGGGAATTTGGGCCCTTTCCCACTACGCTTAATTTTTTCTGTTTTGGGTTTGGGGGGCCTGTCTGTTGTCACCACGTATTAGTGGGAAAACCTCAGTCTTGGTTGGGGTGGGTTCCCCCAAAAGGGCCCGGGGCAGGGGGTGGGATCCCGGGGTCGGG